>VYZT01030555.1:0-10036 GCA_013400735.1 Pomatostomus ruficeps | reverse complement strand
CTGCGGAGCGCGATCAATGAACGCGCGCGAGCGCCAGCTCCACGTGGGGCCTGGCCCGTGCGGGCGATCGCCCCAGCCGCCAGCCAATGGCAGCGCGCCGAGCCACGCCGCCCCCACGTGGGGCCCGCGGTGCTGCCTCCCCATTGGCCAGCCGCGGCCCGGCCGGCGCGCGGGGTGTCAATCAAGGGAGGCCGAGCGGAGAACGAGGGGGCGGCGCCGCGGTTTAACCCGTGCGGGGCCGGGGGACCGGAGGGGACAGAGAGGGGACAGAGAGGGGACAGAGAGGGGACAGGGGAGGAGCCGCCCCCGCCACCCCACGCGGGATCCCGGGGCACGGCACAGCCCCTCCCAGCCCCGCGGCGACGTTTCCCCTCTCTGGCACCGCCGCCCCGGGCAGCAGCGCCTCGGCTTCGGGGCTCTTTGCTGCTAAACACAAGAAGTCGTCGTGTCCCGTTCCGTGTCCCTCCGCCCCCCGCTTTGTTTTTGTTTGGTTTTGTTGGTGTTTTTTTTTCTTTAATTAAGAAAATAAACGAACCCGACACCACCCACACAGCCTTCCCCGGGCTGCGGATCCCGCCTCACCGGGAATTCCCTGCTCCGTGTGATGGCGGGGAGCGGCAGCATCCCTCTGCCCGGCAGCTCCGGCGCTGGCCTGGGAACAGCTCCTGGGAAAGCGTCCTGGGCCGGCCCTTTTGTCAGTTCCAGGAAAGGAGGGACAGTCCCCCAGCTCCCTGCCGTCACCCAGCGTCCCTTGGGATGGGCAGATACTTGAATTGGGAAAGGGACCCCCATGTCCCCATCCCAGCAGCCCTACAACAGCTCCTGTGTCCCCACCAGCGCTGTCCCCGTCCCCCGGGAGCTCCCCATGTTCCCAGACAGAACGCCGAGGTGCACACAACCCACTTGGGTTTTCCCGTGGATTTTCTGTCGGTTTTACTCCTTTCAGGGAGACCGGTGGTTGCTCGACATTTTCTGCTGCTGCAGGTCAATCCAGGCTTACACTGAGCAGGAAATAAAACATTTGAGGAGCAGCAGCTGTGAGGAGTCTGTCGGCCTCTCCCCCTCTTTAACCTTAATCCACGAACAGGCCGGCCGCCCTTTCCTCCTCGCCACAGCTCCGTCCTCGTGGTCCTGTCGCCGTCCAAAGGCAGCGATGGGTCGGCTCACGGGACAGGCCGTGGCCGGCCACTGGCGCCGGTTGCCAGCAGAGCCGGCAGGGCACGGAGTGTGAGAACCAGAGCCCCTCCTCAGCGACAGCAACTTGCCTCCAGCCCCTGGAAGAAAAGAACAATAACAATCATAACCTCAACCAACGCGCTGAAACAGAGCAGGACTGCGCAAGGGCCACCCTGCGCCTGCCCAAAGGACTCAGCAGTCCCGCAGGTGATGGGCTGTGCTGGCCCCTCGGGCTCGGAGCAGGATTTTCCAGCTTTGAGCCAGGTTCTGCTGCCTTTCCTGAGTCAGGGACCGCCCTGAGTCCCCCTGTGGGAAACCCAGCTTGTTCAGCACCATTTTGCCCAGTCTGTTCCCTGGGATTTTCTGAGAGCAGCGGCGATCTCAGATGGGAGATCTCCCGTTACTCCAGCTCTGCTGAGGGCACATAGGGAGAGAGATTCCCCCTCTCTGGAGCTGGGGATGCCCCTGTTCTCTCTGCACCACTCTTGGCCCCACACCAGCAACCAGCGGGGTTTGTGCTCTGTGGAGAGAGGGGGACTGGTGGGGAGAGCAGCACAAGAGCGGTCTCCCAGCCCTTATTATATTTTAAAATGTAATAGCAGCACAATGTCTATTTTCGTAGACAGAACAGATCATTTCTGGAAGAGGCCCATAAATCTCAAACAGAGGGGAAATAATTTGGCCAAGGTCACGTTAAGGCAAAATATTAAAATAGCAAAAAAAGAGAAAAAAAAGCAGTTTAGAGCTGGACTGAGACACCATCTCTGCTCCCTCCCCAGCCTGGGAACCCCGTCCCCCCTGCCCTTCTGCTTCCCAGCATTACGCCATGGGGCTGAGGGGGCCAAGAGCCGTGTGAGGGCCTGGCTGAGTGGAGACACCAAGGGAGCAGAAGAGAACAGGAACCCCAGCGAGGGCCCTGGCAGGATCCTGCCGATCCTTCTGCCCCAGCAACAGCCCCCCTGCAGCAGCCCCCGCAGTCTGTGCTGTGCTTGGGGAGGCTCAGGCATGCGGGATGTGGGACTGGGGACAGGCTGGGCTGTCCCCCCTGGCTGCAGGATCCCCACGGTGTTGGCAGAGGTGGGCAAACCCCATTCCAGCGCTGATGAGGATTCCGTCACTGCCATCCCTCCCATCCTTGCTGGCAGCCCCTCGATCCCATCCCCGGTACCAGGGCTCTGGCAGCACCATCCATCACCAGGGCTGCTCACGCTGTGCATCCCTGCCCGGGCAGAGCGGGATGGGCCGCAGGTTTGGCAGGGCACGACCTGCTTGCACCACTCTGCGTGTCCAGCAGCCGGTGCTCAGGCAGCAGCTCCCAGCGGCAGCGACAGGCCGGGAGCAGGGTCATCCCTGCCCTGCCCGGGAGGATCCTGCACCCACGGGAGGCCTGGCAGAGCAGCTCCGGTTCGGTGGAAATGCCGTGGCAGGAGCGCGGCAGGAAAGGACCCGGGAACATCCCCCTCAGCCGCAGCCGCGGGTCAGACCTGTCCCTGAGCAGGAGCCAGGGCCGGTGGGGAAGAGCCAGGAACCCCGCAGGGCCGGGGCTCAGCAGCCAAGCGCTCCCCGAGAGCACGTCCCTGGCAGCGCCGCCGCTCTGCGCGGACCCTGGCAAGCGGCAGAAAACAAACTGCTGCTCGTACCCTCTGGCTGCTTCCCCGGGCTCGGCTGCCAGCTCCCCGCATGCCAGCGCGGCTCGAGCGGGGCTCCTGCGGGGCGGGGAGGGCCCCAGCGCTGCCACCCCGGCGCCTGCTCTGCCCTGGGGCATCCCCGGCCAGCGCCGAGCGCAGGTGACCCGGGACAGGCACGGGCGAGCACAGGTTCTCGCCTGGTGCTCTGCTGAGAAAGAGGCGACATTTAACAACCTCCCCCGAGAGCGCTTTCCCCTTCGCCTTTCTTCCTTCTGCGCCGATTTAATTCCTTCTATAGCTCCCTTCTTCCCTTAGTGAGATCAAAGAAATCCGTGGAACCGGGCACATTTCAGCGGAAACGTCGATTAAAGGCGGTGGGGGAGGCAGCGGTGGTGGGATCAGAGGAGGAGGAGGAGCAGGAGGAGAAGCGAGGCTGGAGGGAGCATCTGGCTCCACGCAGCGTCCCGGCAGGACGGGACGGGGCCGGGCGACACCGGAGCTTGGACGGCGGCGCTGCCGGGACCGGGGGCTCCTCCGGCCGGGGCTCGGGGCTCCTCTCGGCAGCTCCGCCGGGCTCCTGCTGCCCCCTGCCGCTCCGGCGGGACGGGACAGTGCCCGGTCCCGGCCGGTGTCCCCGGGGCAGCTCGGAGACCCCAGCCCGGACACCGTCCCCGCCGGCCCCCCCTAGCCCCCACGGGCCAGCGCCGCCACCTCCGCGGGTCCTGGCCCGGCACCCACCGCCTCCCCGGCCACGCCACGCTGACGGGGAGAGGCCCACGGGGCGTGGGCTGCGCGGGGGCAGGGGCTGCCAACACCCAGCCGAGGGTGCGATGGCCTCGGTGTCCCCCAGCACATCCCCGCGCCGGGGCCACCTCAGGCCCCTGAGCCGCGGGCGCATCTGGCCGCAGCATCTCCCGTGGCTGCCGTCCAGGGAAGGGGATGTTTAGGGGATGAGTAACATCCTTCCTGGCAGCGCCGCTGCCCGCTCCTGGAAGCTGCTGCAGGCACAGAACAGCTCAGCCCCTGCGCCCGCCTCTTGCCCCGCTCAGCCGGGGAAAGAAGCCAAGAGCGGGGAGAAACTCGGGGATGGGGCCAGGGCGACCGGAGCCCGTGGAATCGGCACGAGCCCCAGGTGCCAGGGAGAAGGGAGGGAGGGAGGATGCTGCGTGGCACGGTGGGAAGCAGCCAGGAGGCACAGGTTGGGGGAGGCAGCTCCAGGCCCCCTCTAGAGCAGGGCTGGAAGCCAGATCCTGGCTGTGTGCTGCCAGAAGCAGCTTATTTTGGAAAGGAGGCGTGTTGGCAGAGCGCTCGGTGCGTGGAGCTGCTGACGCCGGGGAACAGGACGGCTCTCATCAGGTCCCAGCCATGCCTCGCAGGCCAACGCTGCTTGGCTTCAGCCCGCAGCTCAATCTGCCCCAGCACAACCAGGACTGGATCCCCAACTCCTGAGTCACCCACTTGAAAGGGTGGACACTCCAGTCACAGGCCATCACACCGCCCAGAGCCACAAGTCACCCTGATGGCCAGAGGGGCTTCCTGGGACTCACCAAACAGGACAGACAGAGCTCTTACCAGCTCTGACCCCAAGCTCAAGACTTAAGTAAAGAAAGAGGCACACAGGCTTCACCCCACCCCTGGACCCTGCTTCCCCTCTCCTCAGCTCCCAGGAGAAGCATCAGCCTCTCAGGAGCACAGCCCAGCCTCTCCAGGGGCTCAGACCCTCGAGGCAGCAGGGTCCAGCTGGAAGCTGCAGCAGCACTGTCAGGGTGCTGTGGCATTCAGCCACGACCAGGCCTAGGATAGATCCCAAACTTCACAGCTGAATGGATTCACCAGGCTTAGGATGGATCCCAAACTTCACAGTGGACACTGGACCTGCTTTGCCTTCTCCAGCTGCTCTGCTGGTGCCCATGGGGGCTGAGGAGCCAGCAAAGGCAGCCCCTGCCAGCATCCCTGTCCCTGCAGAGGTGAGCCAGGGAGCACACCTGGGGCAGGCTGCTGTGCCTGGACATGGCTCGGGAGCTGCTGCAGCTTTTACCTGTGGCTTGGCATGCCACGAGTTTGGTCAGGTCTCAGCCCATCCCGCAGCGGGGCACAGCTGTGAGCCGGGGGATGGAGCAGCCAAGCTCCCAACACGCAGCAGCCGGCCCTGCCCTTCGGAGCCGAACACTGCAGCATTGTGGCCCAGCTGGTTTTTCCAGAGATGCATCCAAGGGGCGAAATCAGATCTCAAGGGAAGGGAGCAGGCACGTTCCTGGCTTCGCAGAGGAGCTGTCGAGGCAGTGCCAGGAACTGGGGCAGTTGCTGGGCACTGCAGCGGGCCAAAGGAAAATCAAGCAGGCAGCTCCCAAACCTGGGCTGTGCCTCACTGCCCAGCTCCAGGAGCTGCCGAGCCTTTGCAGAGCTTTGTTTGCAAACCCTGCGGCAGAGCTGCCCTGCCCTGGCACTTCCTCCAGCTTCGTTTCACACCATCAGATATTAAACAACCAGCCTGGAGGGCTGGGATGGGGGAAGGACCCTGCTGGGGGAGCGGGGAAGTACTTGTGGCAAGAAGGCTCTGGGAGGAAAACAGAAAAGTAGCGTCAGGGAAAAGGGAGTTCCCTCCACACAGGGAGGTTGTTTTTGATCAGGGCTTGTCTAGACTGGAGTCACCCACACTGCACAAGCACATCAACACCACACAGCCTGCCCTGGGCTTCCTGCTGTTCCCAGCAGGACACAGGAGCTGCACTCAACGAGCATGGGCAAGAACTGACCCCAGGAACGGCCATCCCACCCCCAAAGGGACTAGGGGGACACTGAGGTTTTCAGGGTGCTGCCTCCCACTGCTCCCTGTTGCTTCCCAGCAGGCAGAAGGCTCTGTGACCCCAAGCTCCCCAGCCTGGCCCTGTCACCTGTCCTCACCACAGCCCTCAGGCAGCAGAGGGACACAGGTCAGCTGTTCCAGGGCTCCCAGCTCCCTGCCTTCCCTCCGCTCCGGCCACCGGAGCAGCCACGGGAGCTGCAGGCACAAAGCGTCACTTTTTCCAAGAGCCTCTCCCCGCCTTCCCTCCTCCCTCGCCGAGCAGGGCCGCGATGCCAGGAGTGCAGGAGGCTCCAGGATCAGGGCAAAGGCAGTGCCAGGATGGACCTGGGACTGGTCCTGCAGCCCCCCGCGTCTCTTCTTCAGCTCAAAGGGCTGCCCGGCCAAAGCAGAGCCCCTGAGAATGAGACACCTCACAGGCATCACAGGCAAGGAGCACCTGGCTCGAGGATGCTGCTGCTCCCAGCAGCCCTGGCCAAGCCCACCTTTCCCAACACAGCTGGGAGAACGGCTCAGCAGCCCTGACAGCCACCCCTACAGCTAATGAGGGGCTTCAGACACCTTTCCCTGGGAAAAGAAAACCCTGAACACTAAATCCCATCCACTCCAAGGCCAGGAGCATCCATGAAACAAGAGAACAGGCCTGACACAGGCATTTTTTAAGGATGATCTAATTTAAAAACATTATAATGAAAATACATGTATTTTAAAAAGAGACCCACAGCACTGCAGTGCTGCAGGCAGTGTCGGTGATGGGACTGCTCCGTACCCTTTGCCACCACCTTCCCAGGACATTTGGACAGCTCCACATCCCCATTTATTTTCTTTTACCACAGAAAATGTCTCCCTAGCCCCCCACAAACACCCTAAAGCATCGGCTGAAGCTGCAGGAGGGACAAAGGCTGGAGCATCCCCTTGCCCAAGCCAGGCATGAAGCAGGCGGGGGGCGAACAGCTCTGGCTCCCAGCACTGCGGAACTGGGCATCGCCAGAGAAGAGCCTGCCCGGGCACCCTGTGCTCACAGCAGCTGCTGGCAGACAGGACTGCTCTTAAAGGTAATCAATGGAGCAGAGAAGAGCTCTGGATTGCTTTAATCCTTTCCAAAAAAGTATAGCTAGCCCAGCAGCTGTCCTCCTCCCTCTGCGCCCGCGAGGATTTGTACTTGTAAGGCTGGATAATTTGACAGGGACAACACACACTCGGCCCAGGCAATCCCAGGCTTCCCAAGGAGTTTGCTCTTCGCTCAGTGTGCTTTGCCAGCCCAATAAATCCACCCATCACGTGCCACCCTCCCCTCCCTCCCTTCCTCCACACGGAGGGCTGGGACGGCAGCCTCCGGGCGGGACTCAGACGCACAGGGGGTGAGGACATCCCCTTCCCACGGGCAGGGTGCCGGCATCACCCGGTACCGGCAAGCACGGCAGCACCACGGGCACGGGGAGCCAGGCGCCGTGGCACTGCGGGAGCGGGAACAGGCAGGGCTGTCCCACCCGTGACAACCACAGGCACCAGAGCCGTGGAGCCAATGGTGAACACAGAGCCAGCGTCCCTGTCCCTGGAGCACGGCAAGGGGCAGGCGCAGTCCGGGTTCACGGGGCACCCCGGTAGCTGTAGTGATTGTGGTCGGGGTCGCTCAGGGTGAGGGGCAGGCTGGGCTTGCGCTCCGGGTCCTTCTCCTCACACTGCCGAGGGGGACGGTGCTTGAAGAAGTCAGAGACGTAGTGGACCTGGAAAAGAACAGCGGGAAGGAGGGTTGGTGACCCCTCTGTCAGGCCAAGCAGGAGCCCAGCCGAGCAACAGGTGGCCCAGGGGATACTCACAATGAGGACGGCAATGAGAGCCCCTTGCAGCAGCCCCACCAGCACGTCGCTCCAGTGGTGCTTGTAGTCGGACACCCTGGTGTAGCCCACGTAGATGGCAAAGGCGATGAGGAAGAACTGGATGGTGGGACGCAGCAACCGGGCCCACTTCCCCACCAGCCGGGCCTGCACGTAGAGCTGGGCGGCAAAGGAGGGAGAAATCACCCAGGGCAGGGGTCACCAGCCAGCCCAGGGATGGGTGCTCAGGGCAAGGGACACACGGGGCTTCCTGTGGCGTGGCACTTACCGCCAGGAACATCATGCAGTACATCCCAAAGGAAGAGTGTCCCGAGTAGAAGGACAGTCTGTGGGGCAAAAGGGATGGGTCAGGCCATGAGCGAGCCCCAGGCTGGTCCCCACAAGACCCCTACCCACTCCACAGGCTGTGCCCTGCACTGGAGAGCCTCAGTGCCCACCTGGGGCTGCCACTGTGAGCCCAGCACTGCCAGGCAGGTGGAGGAGACATGTCCTGTGGGGCACCATGGCTCACCTGGACTCGGTGATGTTCCTGCTCTCTCCCTGGCAGACATTCTCCAGCTGCACGTAGATGGAGCAGTTCACCTTGGACCAGTCCGGGTTGCAGACAGCCAGGAAGTTTGGCCGGAGACGGCCGATCATGTATTTGGCCAGGTCAGTCAGGGACTGGCTGATGGCCCCCCCGAAGAGAAAGGTCCCCACCACCTTGTAGAGGGCGGCCAGGTAATTGTTGAACTCTGACTTGGAGTAGAGGCGCTCGGTGTAGACCAGGTACGCCTCTCCTGATGAGATCTGCAGAGACCAGGGGTAAGGGGTGAGGGTTGGGGCTCCTGAGCAGTTTCTCAGGCTCTGCTCTGGACTCTGTGGCAGAGGAGCCCCTGGCATCCCCCTGCCACAGGAGCTCACGGGCCCTCTCCCCCTCCCTGTGGGACATGGGTCTCGCCACCCCAAGCAGGGCAGGGCTCAAGCTGAGGGTCCTGCTGCCCTCCCAGGGCTCTGGAGGTGGCTGTGCTGGGCCCCAGCTCCCAGACACAACATATCAGCACGTCCCTGTGCGGGAGGAAAGGGGGTGGCAGCTCCTTACAATGATAACAGTGCAGCTGATGGTGACCCCAGCCATGAGGCCGTGCGTGATGGTGTCTGCCTTGTAGGGGTAGCGGATGGAGTCATCGTTGCAGTAGAAGCCTCGCTTGTACGGGGAGTTCACCAGCGTCAGGATGATGAAGGGCAGAGACGCTGCAAGGCAGAGAGAGGTGAGGGCTGGGGACAGCAGCTCCACACCAGCACACAGCACCACACCGTGTCCCCCTCTCTCATCCCTAAATCTCTGCTCCCCGATGCCAGGGAGGGAACCCCTCCAGGGATGAAGTCCTGAGCCACCTGTACCCAGGGCAGGAGGACTTGAACCCACCAGTGCACTGCCCTGACAGCGACAGGGCCCTATCAGAGCTCACAGATTCCTCACCACCTGAGACAGCCACAAACGGGCACCCACGGAGCGCCCATGGCTGCCCCGCTCCTCCCCAGGCAGTCACAGGGCTCAATCTTGTGCCCTGTCCTCAAAGTGCCCGGTTTTTTGGCCTAGGAAGGCAGAGCTGATAAAATCAATGAGCACAGGCATCCTGCAAACCTGTTTTTCGGCAGGAAAGGGCCCCCAGATGGTCCCAGCAGAACCCTCTTAGCAGCTCCAGGAGAGCCAGTGCTGGGAGATGCTGGTGCACGGTCCAGTCCAGGCACAGCGGGACTCCAGAGCATTTGGCTCGCTCCCCTCACCCTCTCACAGCCCTTGTTTCTGCCAGCCTCTCCTCTCCCCCGGCTCCTCGGGGCTCTGGAGAGAGGCTGCACCGGCTGGGTCAGCCTGGGCAAGGAGCCTTTTCCACCCAGCACGCTGCAACCACGGGCAGCTGCGAGCTCGGAGCCGTCCCCGAGATCCAGAGGGGTTTGGGGTCTCTGTGCCGCACAGCAGCTGCGCCAGCGCCCCGCTGGAACGGGGCCCCGTGTCCCTGCTCCATCCCTGCCCAGGAACAGCCAAGGACGGGTCCCAGGACGCTCCCCAGGGAAGCCGCCCCCCCTCTCCCCGGAGGCCACCTTAGGCCGGGATCCTCTCCCAGTTCCGCCTTTCCCGGTGGTTTCCGCCTCCCCTTGCTCCTCCGTCTCCCGGGAGCCCGCACCTTTGTCCCCGCCCGTCCCCGCCCCGGGGGTCCCGCCGCGTTCTGCGCTCGCCGAGCGAGGCGATGAAGCACCGGGGGCTGCCCCGCCACCCCCGCCGCGCTGCCGGGAGCAGGGAACCGGCCCCAGTCCCTCCGCCTCCTCCCCGCACACCTCAGACGTCCATTTTCAGCTCAAATTAGACACCAATTTTCCTTCTGGATAATTTCATCCTCCAAAAAAAGCTCCCCTAAAAATATAAAGCACCGGCCCACAGGAGGGAAACGCGCTCCGAGCGGCACCGGGACCCGCCCCCCCCCCGTCCCGCAGCCAAGGGAAGCTCCAGCCGCGATCCCGATCGGGGCCTTTATTTTTAGTCCGTCTTAATTCGTTACTTCCTTGCGGCAGTTTTAGAAACATTTACCCGCACCGGGGGGGGCGAGGGG
>VYZT01030546.1:0-21582 GCA_013400735.1 Pomatostomus ruficeps | reverse complement strand
AAAAATAATTGACAATAAAAAAGAGGAAAGGAATTACTTTAGGAATGTTAACATATATTGAGTAGTGTGAAGAGGTAAATATAGGCAGAATATCAGCGGGAAAATTCCTGGCAGAATGGTCCACAGGAATGTGGGGAAGTGTCAGAAACCTGATTGCTCATGATATTTAAATCCAGGCTGGACTGACCACTAGCAAATCTGCTGTGGGAAATGATTTTATATTAACTGTAGCATTGATTGGATGACTTAATAGATCTTTTCCGTATCTGATTTCTATTAGTCTAGGATTCCCAGCAGCTTTTACGTCCAAAGCCTCTTTCAGTCTTTGGATTTCTTTCTTTAATATTAACTAATAATAGCACTTTAACCGTCTGTCCATTAACAGAACTTTAGGCTTTCTTATGAAAATATTAAATTGGCAGGTGATTAAAGCTTTCCACTTCTCGTTCCTCTTTAAAAGGGTAAAGTATAAACGTCTGCAAGTGTAGCTGAGACACTATTGAAAGTTCTGCCTTAGCTAATCCTGCTCGAGTTTAACCCAAGTCCTCCTACTTTGAAAGTAATGAAAGCAAAGATTTCAGAAGTTTAAAAAGACTGAAAAATAGATAAAAATACCTTTTTCTGGACCCTCTGATCAATTTAAATAAGTTCTGATCAAAGTTTATTGCTACACAGCAGCTTCTTGGCCTTTCTTCTGTGTAAGAGCTTCCCTGTGTTTCATAACTGACCCTACTTTGAGCTACTTGGCAGCGTTTCTTGCTGTGTATGGTTCAGCTGCTTTTATTTTCATGGATTGCTGCTATTGCCCACTCACAGTGCAGCTCAGGGAACATGGTTAAACAGAGTTTATCTGCTGAGGATTTACTCATCAGCTGCTCTGTGTTTGTGTCTTCTCAGTGAGGAGTCACTTCCCCTTAGGGACCACTAACCTACATGACACAGAGGAAGACCAGGTCCAGCCTGGTGAGCTTTGGGTTCTCAAACAAGTACTGAAATAGGGTGCAGCCCATCACATTTAACTTCTAAATGCCCACCAAATTTCATGGACATGTTAGAGGACTTTGAGAATGGCTAGAGGCTTTGAGAGAGCAAAAGGAAAATTATGGAGGTGTGTCAGCCAGCCCTGTTCTTACAGTCTGTTTAGGCAACTGTATTTCAGTTACATGGACCCACTGCAGGCTGGTGAACTTCTGCTCATAATATTACATACAGACTGGAGAGGGTGTTCTTGCTGGAGATCAAGTTCTTTGGTTTATGTTTTGGCAGAAAAACTGTCTTGCAAATAGTATCTTCAAAACATGGTAAGTTCAGTAATTCAGTCACAGAATATCAGAAATCTGAATGGTTTCTTATTTTACTGAAAACAATATATATTTAAATTGCATATCAGCAAGATGAATCCCCCTGTTACCTGGCTCTGTCAGCTTCCCTGGAGGGTGAATGGCTGCCATCTAGGATACAATATTTCCAGAGCTGCTAGTTTCAGCATCATCTTTAGCTCTCTGTTATGGGAAAGAGTTGGAAATTCATCGGTTTCAGAACTTTAGGTAGGTAAATCATACAACTTTAGCTATCAACTCTAGCCTAGACACTGAGATTCTTTCTGCAATGACAGTTGAAAAATCACCATGTCCAGGGGACATGTAACCTCACACATCTTGGAAGTTTTAATAAAAGGCAAAATAATCCCAAGGATAAAAATCTCTTGTATCAAACATAAATAAGAGTCCACACACTGATTTCCAATGAAAGGTCAGGAAGTTTTGAAGAATCCAAATGAAATAGAATCAATCACCTTCTCAAAGCATCTCTTTTTTTCCCATTGACTTCGGAGGCAGCCTACATTCTTAGTTCATGCAAAATGTTTAACTTTTACATGGTTAAAGATCTGTATTTTCATGTTAGTACTACATTTTAAAATAAATTGCACTAAAGAACCCAAACAAACAAGCAAAAAGAATAGAACAAAAAAAAGAGAAAACAATCAGAGAGAAGATATAAGAAGGTAATATTGCTCACCTTTGTGCATGGTACTGTTTATGATTTAGTACCAGAGATAAATACAGCCTTACAATAGCTGACAATACAGTCTTAAAATAATTTAAATGTGCATGGGAAAGCTGTAAGTTTGCACACATTTAAATTGTGATAAGATTCAGATTTTTCTTGAATTTTTTTTCTGTGTGGCAACTTTTGAAGTGTGAATGTATGGGTACAGATGAAGGAATAAATTATTGTTTAGATTGGACTTGAGGATCAAAATTTAATACATGATATTAAATGGACATTTAAACTGAAGAAATGGAAAGAAACAACATTATGACAATATTGTGCAGGGAGGCAAACAATTTAGAAACATTTATGAGAAAATTGGACAACTTAAAACCAGANTTTAATTTATGAAATAACCTTGGGCTGAGTCAGTAAAAAATCTGCAACGTTCAATGAACTTCAGAATTCCTTACTTCCTAACTGTGGTTTAGTTGTTGAATATTAAACCATTATATAAACCCTTTGTCCAAAGGGAATTAGGAGTAAACTCTGTCTGTAGTCAGTTTTTCTCAACACCACCTGCTACAGGGATTGGCAATCCAGGAAAACAGATCAGAACCCCGGGCTGATGCCACACTGTTTGCTGTTCCCACTCGGCAAGGTACAAAATCTGCATGTTGCAATGAGGGCACAACCTCTGGGGTTTAGTAGTTCTAATTCACTTATTTGTATCAGACTTTAAAAAGACAAAAGCAGTTTTAAAGTAAGCGATTAGAGGTTGCACATGGTAGAAATGTGAGAGGAAAGCCAATAGGCTCAACATAAGTGCTTCATTTCTTCAGAGAGGATGATACATGCAATGATCACAAAGTGCATGAGAGAAAATTATTATTAGGCTGCTGTCAAGTGTTGTCCTAGCAGCTTGGAAGCAGGTGGAAATGAGTGGAAACACTGATGCAAGGAAAGGAATAATGTTTCTAGATTTATAACACCATCAACCCAGAGTGCACACTTGCATGTTCTATTTCTCCTTTCCTTGTAGTTTAGATGCAGTATAAAAACATCAGTGAGAGACTTCCCATTCAAATCAGAGAAGGCAAATAGTTCTAGACAGGAGGAAAATCTGAAATGCAGATAGAACTAAACAGGAACAGAATTATACATTCTTCATATATCTCAGTAATAAGGCATGGTATAGCCCAAGATGTTAGATCCCTTTTTTTTATGTGTTTATTTTTGCCCTTAGAATCAAGAATAACAACGCAAATTAATACCACGGTCTTCAGAAAAAAAATCACCCAAATTTATGAGCTGTGTTGCTAGATCTAAACTAGCAAAAGGAAAAGCAGCACGGACTCTCTTCTCACCTGAAAGCCGTCTGTGGTCATCTTTCTTGTGGTAGGTTCTATATTTCTAAACTTTTTTACACTCAAGAACTGGGTAGACGACTCCAGCTTCTTAATGAGGAAGGTTTTTGTCTCATGGCTGAAGCCATGCCAGGAGAGTCTTAATTGGTGAAGGCCTTGTGTGTAAAAGGGACTGTTCCTGCTATTAAATTGGACTGAGCTTCAGTGTCTTGAAAGTTTTTGAGTTAGTAGCACACGTGAATGTAGTCTTGGGCTGCTGACCTGTGTCAAAGCCACAATGCGACAACTCCTGCTCCAGGTGGTTAAAGCTGGCATGAGCATTATTCCCACTCCTGGAATCACTGCTCCTTGTCTTGTGTGGACATGCAGCCCTGAGAAGAACATAATTTGTTGCTCCGTTCCCTAGCCTTTGGCTCAATTTATGCACGAATTGGATGGGATCTATCAGTTAGACATCTGTGTGTCGAAATTTCCATCTGACACCATTTACACTTGGTAGGGAGGAACAGTTTGGCTTGCTATTCTAGCCTCTGTGTTAGGACAAGATCAGTCACACCCAGGAAGCATCTATTTCTCCCCAAAAGGAGTCTCCAGTGATAAGGTCAGATGCAGAAGATTGTTCAAACACATCTGTTTGAGAAGATCAGTTTTCCCTTTCCTCCTTTCTTTTTTAATTTGCACCCTTTTGCCTCCACCACCCTCCAATGCTGCTGCGTGTACAGGATTGAGACCAGTGTATAAAAAGCTGACAGACCCGGGTAATAGCTAAAAAGGTTTGTTTAGCTACCCATCCATGTCAAAGCTCTCTGAGCCTGTCAGACTTGCAACTTTACCAATGCGAACTATGGCTTTAGGGGGGGATAGACACACTCTTTGCCCTTTTACATTGGTTCATCCAAACTTTATCTATAACTCTGTTAGATAGATTTGGAAGTGGAAAAACAAACATCTGCCATCTGCTCCATGTTATTTACGATGATTTCTCCAATTAGGTCCAATTAACTTGCTGTCAATGATTAAATGTAATGGGTAATAATAACTTGACTTCATCATTACCACCAGCATTATTAGCTCATTGATTGCAATAATTTCAAAAATTGCCCATCAGAATAAAATATGTTTAGCACCTGGTTTGTCTGTTTAGGAACATCTGCTATAAACGTGTGATATATGTGGAATTTAATGTCTCGTGATGTGAAGGGGAAACATATAATCCCTACTTTGAGAGTCAGCACTGGCAAAAATTTATGGTGAGACAATGAGAGGATCAAATAAAAATCAGTTCAGAATTTATTGCTGGACTCACAGAACTGTCAAAACAGGAATGGAGCTATCGTATATTTACCAGCCTGAATTTTTTGTCTAGCAAGGAGATAGTTCTGTTCATATGATCTGAATTTACGTGCCTGTGTTGTATTATAACCCGTGGTCATGGATGAATGGGGTGGGTGTGGAGAAGGTAGGCTGGGTATCCAGCTTGCCAGAGAGATGTTTTTATTCAAATCCCCAGGCCCAGTTTGTTTGGCCTTACTTGGAGTCTTGCATAAAAGCTTTACAATAAAGCGCTGCAGCTTCTTAAATGCTACAGGGAGCGAGTGAAGGCACGGTCTTCATTTCCTTACTGTCTCACAGCAGCAGTTCTCTCTCCCTGTGCTCCTGCTACATGCAAAACAAATCTGTTTGTCCATGATGAACTGTAATTGCCATCTCCTAGGTTTGCCATGTGTTTTAGGTCAAGTGTCTCACTGTCATGTAATTCTGTTTTCCCTGTAATCATATGGAAATGCCGTGAAATAAGTGCTGTCTGGAACAGTTCACAACAGACTGTTCAGACAGCTAATGACTCCCCAATCTTTAACTGTGCCAGTCAGTTCCCTTTCCTGCAAACAATTTTTTTCCTGAGCATCATGAATGCTAATTCTCCTAATTTGCCTCTGATTTACATCCTTCGGTGGGGATAAGGGGGTTGTTAAAAGAACAAACTTTGGTCTTCATTATAATTAAAATCCTCTTAATCACTCTCTCAGAAATGCTCAGGGATTAATGTTTTATTTTCACAGGCACCTAGAAAACCAATCTGACTTTAAGATTCCTGAAAACTGAAAAATTTGGTAAAAAAACTAATAAAATGTCTGGCTGTTATTTATACACTGACTGTCTGTTTATTGGCTTGACAGATCTGAGAAACATTAATTCCGGTGGTATATTTCTGACTTAAGCCACACTTTTTTTTTTTTTACCTAACCCGGTCTTGGAAAAACAAGCTAGGCTTTGGCTGGTCTCACCCCTTTTCTAACATTTCATTGCCCATTTTCCCCAATTTTGCCATATGGAATGTAAATTAAGGTGGTTTTTTTCAGTTAAAAAAACCATCATGTCTTATCAAATTTTCATTATTTGGCTATTGAACAGAATGCAGATTGGTAAACTAATGCTTATTCGGTGTGATTATTTCAGTGGATATTTGGCACAAAGTCTTCAGGAAATTTAGTAGTCTAGCCTTTAAACCTCTGATCTTTTCCCATTGGCTGTTCCTAAGAAATTTTGAACTACAAGCTAAACAGCTTCATGGATATTGTCTGACAGCTTGTTTTAATGCAAAAATGTGTAAGGTTTCCCACCCAAAGCCCCACTTAGTCTCTGTAAAGCACTACACTCTGGAGAGGGTGGTAGGTGTTATCCTCCTTATCACATCAATGGGAAAAACAATTCCTAGGTCTTCCAGCAGTTCCCTAGCTCAGCTGTTCTTGTTTCCTGGTATTTTGCACAGCCTGCCCATGACTTTAAATGTCAGGTCAGATTTTCACTTGGAGCTTTGTTGATTTACAACAGATGAAGAAACCCTACGTTTTTGAAACATGCAGAAAATATTACTGGATTGGTTCTGCTGCAGTGTAGTTTTTTCTTCGTAAAATAAAGAATCTCTTACAAATTCTTCAACTGGAAAACTATGGTGCTGTTACTCTGACTGCTGTGTCTGACCCAGACCAAATTCAGGTGCCACAGAAATGAAATTTTTCATTAAGATAGTAAAATATAGGCTGTTTTTCTGGACATGCAGAGAGGTGGTCATAAAACCAAAATTCAGCCTACAGTGCTTCAGGTTTTGTAAAAGACCTTGTAAAGCAGAAATAATGTTATTTCAGAGAGCTTATCACTCAGGTGAACATAGAAAATGTGAGAAGAATCAAGTTCTTTTTGACTCACTAATGATTATCTACCAAAAATACACTCTTTATGCTTACTGGGATTTTAGTTGAAAATATCCAGAAGATGACAAAAAAATCTGTCTAAATTTTGGATTAGATATTTTGTTGTTGGTGAAAGGTGCTTCTCTGTATATGGTGTTTTGGTATTTTTCTGCTTTATTTTGATCAAAAATTCCTTAAAAACCTTTCTTAGAAAATCACAATATTTTACTTGGATTTTTTTTCCCTGCAGTGATGAGTCTAGTGCATCCTAACAGGGGTAAGGTCCAAGCCCTGTAATTCCACAGTTCAGAGGATTACTTCCTGCAGGACCTGATATGAGTCACCTCCTCTTACTGGGGTTGGATACCACTGCACTCGTTAGGAGAGAGGTTCAGCTATGGAACCTGAACTTCCGGTCGAAAGCAGAAAGCTACAAATCTAGGTGTTTAGGGTTTGGCTTTGTTTTTGGTTTTTGGGGGTTTTTTTGTCTGAAATATCACACAAGAACTTTTACAAGCCAAAAATATTTTTTTTCTTAAAAGTTAGGGTTTTGATTTTTGTGTTCTTTGGAGAATACGGGAAATTCAGCCGGCTCTTGACATACTAAAACAAATGTGCTCTGTGTATTGAAAAAAATAATTTGCCCTGCCTTCTGCACATAAATCTAAGAGTAATTTTCAGGGACTGATCAGACTTATTGGGAAGGAGCATTCCTTGTATCCTTTTCTTTAGACTCTACACTGAAGTGTCTAAACTTGAAGCTGAATCCTACTTGTCCTCAACGACCCTGGACAAAAAATCTAAAGCTCAGATTCGTGACACAGTTTAAGGTACTGGTCTGATTTGTGCAAGATGCTACCTGATCATCCTAAGGTGACATGTCCAGAGAAAAAGTAATTACAGCTAAAACTTCTCACAATACAACTGTCTTTCATATTTCTAGAGCAGCTACTTTTCTATGAGCAGACTGCAGATGATGCGAGTACACTCCCAGTGAAGGTGTCTCACTTCTAAAAAGCAAAATGGAGTGAACGTGGACCAGAGTACAGGAACATAATTTACCCCCATGTATCACTGCCCAGATTTTTAGTTGTTTAAAATCAGTACACCCAGCTGGAGTCAACGAAGCTATGTTGATTTATGTCTGGTTCTATGGACAAGGCAGTAGTGGAAATGAGTGTTTTGTTTTCAGGAAATATCATATTTTTGTCTGAGATTGATTTATGAAATAGAGATGAACACACAATGTTTAAAAAACCTGTAAGAATTGTGTTGTGCTCAAAAATACATCAGCTGTCATATAGGTTAAAAACATAGCAAACAGTTCAGCAATGGAGAACGCAAATTAATACTTAGGAGCAAGTAACCAATTTGTATGGCTTGTGCTCCCTGTTTTAGCCCCCTCTGCACTGCTGAACAAAGGGAAAAACATAAGGATTATACTTAAAAACATTGATTAAATCAACATTGCAAACAGCTGCATTTTGGGACACAGAACTTACTTTAAAAAGCTATGAAAAAAACCACTTAAAGTTTGTATTCCTTTGAGGATAAACACAGAAAACAGGTGTTTTGGAAGGCATTTCATCCAGAGAGTGAAAGAAGTATCTTTCTTCACTAGGAGTCATAATGCATCTGTTTAGAAAATCTGCTTTTCAAACAGACTTTTTGACTGAAGTTTCCTTTCCTATTGGTCTAATTATTCTTTAAAATCCTCATTTGGTTTCACCACAGTATACGAAAAGAGTTTCCATCTACTTTCTGCTGGAAGTTCTAGGCTTACACTCTTCTGGGTGATTTGGGTCCATGGACTCTGTCAAGCCCTGTTTCCCAAAGTGCCACTCATCACACTGGAGAGCGAGGCTGGAGGCAAGCTGCAGGACAGCTTGAGATGCTCTCCTGTGGGGGGACAGACCTTTCCCCAGAATCTGCCAGAGAAACTGGTGCATCAGGGATCAGCTGGTCAAATAACTGAGTCAGGAAAGTTTCTCATAAGAATTTCTGGTGACAGCTTAATTGTGTGTCACCTGACAGCACAAGGCCTCCCTAGGATATCATGTCCCTCTCTGAGAAGCAGCACAGGAAGTTAAACCTTTGCTGTGTTTTCTTTTTTGCCCAATGCTAGCTAACATCCCTGTTTCAGTAACAAGCTTGATGATGGCACAGCAGAAAGGGGTCAAATGCATCTGGAGACATATTAATATCCAAACCTTGTCAAAAGGTTTATAACCTGAGACAGTGGGTAAAGTGCTTCTTCTGATTCACACCAAATGAGAACTCCTTCTGTGCTTAATATGCCACACGTTTTCTTCTGAAAAATAATATTTTGTATTTCTATATATCTTCCCATTCTATGTTTTTACAGGAATTCACAGCTTAAACACCTTTAACCTCATAAAACCTGCTGGGTTTATTATCTCTGTTTAACAGAAGGGAAAACTAAACCAGAGGCACTAGAAGAACATACTCACCAGCACAAGGCATCTGAACAGTGCTGGGACTGGAATCCAGGTGCTCCTGGATTTTTAGCCTTCCTCAAAGCTATCCCTGGATTTTTAAAGTGGTAATGTACAAAAGCTGCAGTGCTTTTAAAGACTGCCACTGCTCAGAAAAATCACATACGTAATCATTGATTAATACTTTGTAGACTTCCCATTTAAGTGTCCCAGTCCTTACTGAAATGACATTGTATTCAATATAAAAACACAGATAGAGATTATTTTTATTCCAAACAGTATAGTGCCTAGCTCCAAACAAGCTTTTGTTGGAACAAATCAGAATGAACAAATGGAAGACATAAAAGCAAAACTGCATGGCAATATACATTTGAAATTCCTCCCCAAAATCCATTTTTTTTAAAATCAATAATGGCATAATGGTACAATGCATAAACAAACCCAACTTTACACTCTTAAGATTCACTTTATGCTTGAATACTATTTTTAATAGCTTTACACTGATAGTATTTTACATCTACATTATATATTACAGAGCACCCAAACTGACACTCAGTTATTCCAATCGGAACCCTTTTACGATTTAAAAAGATCCCAACCTTTCTTCCACACCATTACTATCCAGCAGGGGTTTTGGCCTATTGCCTCATCTTTCTTTTATACATTCTCATGTCTTACTGAGTGTTGCTATGTACAGCCAGTAAGTTCAATTTCTCTTATCACAAGAGTGTTATTTTCAAGTAACTCCAGCAGATCAGGTCTGTTAATTACTGGCATTTATAGTTAGTTAAACACAAACTGCTTGATTCCACATTGCTTAACAAAACCACTTTCCCAGGTGTTCTTCCTACTGCACCGTTTAAAGTTACCGAGATTTCCCTTCAACAGATGTTAAACTCCCTGGTCTCAGTTTCTTGGTCTTTAATCTCTTGACCCTTTTTAAACTAATGGAGTTGTATTTGCCACTTCCTAATCCTCAGGAATCTCCTTCATTTTTAAGAATGTCAGTTAATTTAATGCCTTTAACTAATGCTTGTGAAATCACATTATTTGGACCTGTGGCCATATCTGCCGTAAGAGCACTTTTTTTTTTTTTTCTAATTACAAATTTTGCTTTTAACTCTAGACTGCCTTCTTTTTGTCTCTGGAAAATCAATCCATTATTTAGTCAGAGTATTGTTCCATCTTCTCCTAAGACAAAAAGAAAGTAACTGTTTAAGAGGTCTTTTTATTCCCTTGTGCCTCAAATGGTAAGCTTTACTTGCAAAGAGGAAAATGAAGTTGCAGAAAGAAAGGCAGATCCCATATATTTTTGTATCCTCGATGGGACTTGAGCATTTCCAGCATTACTGTAGAAATGTGAAGCCATATCAAAAAACCTTCAGTCTGATTAAAAATTGTGAGATAGCCAGCAGTTAACAGCAGTTGGGTAACTCATCGACTAAATAGTCTCACTGCTTTTCTTGGGTTTCCTTTCTCCCAATGAGATCTTAGCGAAGGAACCACTTAGAGCTCATACACCAAATCAAGAGCTCTGCTGAATTGAAGCCCACGTGTGCTGAAGGGAAATGTACTGGTATATTTTCTTTGATAATTGAAACACTTTGTAGGCCACCCTCACCTTCAGACTATTATGAAGAATGTCTCAGAGCATTTTGAGACTGAGTTCTGCCCAGACAATCCAAGTGGGAGTTAAAAAATATATACTAACAAGTTCCAAGAACCATATTTTGACTTTTTCTTGAGAGCTGTGAAACCTTTTCCCACTGACAGTTTTCTCCTGATATTTTAAAATCTTTTTCCCTAGTTACAAAGTTCTTCTGACCTTATTCCTTGGACTCCCATCTCCTCGTAAGCAATATTAGGTATCCCCAAGGGTTACATTTGCAGAAGCAGTTCATACTTTATCTGATATGAATCATATCTTTTGGCTTCAGCTTGCAAAGTTCTCCATGCCCTTGAAATTGAGCTCTCTCAGATGTGATCCATTCACTTTCTGGAGGCTCTATTCGTGTGGAATTTCACTGGAGTAGGTTTGGACAACCATATATGTTCTGGAGTATACAGAGATTTGAAAATTAAGAACTAACTATTTTGCCAGATGTGTTGGGAGTTTCATGGGATCTAAACTGAGTAATGATAATTTTTTATACAAGATCAAAATGGTATTGAAATTTTATTTGTTATGAACGTGTCTGAATCCTTCATCATTATGGGCAAACAAAGGACTGACATTTAAATTTAATTGGAACCACTTACTTCCTAGCATTACGAAACAAGGGAAATTTAAAAAGCATGAAGGTTTGAGGAGTGTTGATGGACTCTATTTAGTTCAAACTCCCACAGGAGCAAAGGTCTTTAAATGTAATGTAAATCAAGGAGTTTTTGCTTTCAAATGCTGTCATAGGAAAAGTCAGTGGAATTGTGTATGGAAAAAGAAATAGTAAATTCTATTGCTGTTCTTAAAATTTCAGAAATTTCAGCTTTCAGGTGTGTTTTGAATTGAAGAAGAATCTCAGAAAGGAGGAAAGTGCAGCAGAAGATCAAAAAAAACTTTGTTGAGACTACCTGATGAATTTCTACAATGAGAGAAAATTCTGTAATTCCTCTAATATGCCTAAGATTTACTTATTAGATTGGTCCATGGCAAGTTGAACATGAGCCAGCAGTGCCCTGGCAGCCAGGAGGGCCAACCCTGTCCTGGGGGCATCAGGCCCAGCATCACCAGCCCGGCAAGGGAGGGGATTGTCCCACTCTGCTCTGCACTGGGGCGGCCTCACTCGAGTGCTGGGGGCAGCTTTGGATGCCACAACATAAGAAAGAAATTAAACTGTTAGAGAGTGTCCAAGGGAAGGCAATGAGGATGGTGAAGGGCCTTGAGGGGAAGCTGTGTGAGGAGTGGCTGAGGGCACTTGATCTGTTCAGCCTGGAGGAGACTGAGGGGGGACCTCACTGCAGTTACAGCTTCCTGTGAGGGGAAGAGGAGGGGCAGACACTGATCTCTGTTCTCTGGTGACAGTGGCAGGACTCAAGGGAATGGCATCAGGCTGTGTCAGGGAAGATTTAGGTTGGATATTAGGAAAAGATTCTCCCCCCAGAGAGTGGTTGGGCACTGGAACAGGCTCCCCAGGGAAGTGGTCACAGCACCAGCCTGACAGAGCTCAAAGAGCTTTTGGACCATGTCCTCAGGTACATGGTGCGTTTTTCGTTGCTGTCCTGTGCATGGCCAGGAGTTGGACTCAATGATCCTTGTGAGTCACTTCCAACTCAGTTTATTCTGAGATTCTGCGAGTGAGTAAATAAATTATAAACTTCACCAAGAACATTCAAAACTAAAAAACTAAAAAACAAAAAAACTAAAAACCAAAAAAATTTTTAAAAAATTAAAAAAGCAATAGCCTGAAGACTTTTCAGTCCAAAGTCTCATATTGATAACTGAAAGCAAGGACTGCCAAGCAGATGTTCTTACTGTGATATTTTACCAAGAGGGCATGAACATCCTTTGGATAAAATGGAACAAAGATCTAGAGAAAGATCTTTGAGGTTTTGGTTTGAAAAGAGCTTGCTCTGGATTAGTGAATGAAAAAAATGAAGTTTGAGAAGCAGTTGCACTGTAAAGGCAGTAGGAAAAAAGAAGGCAGGGACATGGTAAGAGAAACAAGTAAGGAAAAAATTAAAGTATGGACAACAGACAATCTGTGAAGATAATGATAAGTTTTCCACAAAAATTTTATCTAACTAAAATAGTAGCATTTAGTATTGTCCTGTATAAAATGAAAAGTATCCAGGTATATATTTAGTTAGATTTCAGATTATCTTTCAAACACATTTTCTATGAACTACTCCTCCCTATAATAATCTGTATTCAGAACAAGAAGTTCTAGGTATAAAGTATGTGCAAACAATACCTTGAGTTCTTACTTTTTACTTTTCATATTTGCTCTGAATTTTCATTTTTCATGACCACAGAAATGAAACAATCTAAGGCAACATCTTTATATCTCGTTTTGACCAGTTGTGTAGTCTATATTTGGCTATTTTATGATTAAAAAAAAATCTGAAATCTGAATTAATTTTTTATTTCACAGCTATGGCTTATATTGCTGAAATAAATAGTCCTCTATTATTTCCATAGATATTATTTAAATAGTAAATTTTACTTAGTATTTACATTCTTAGTAGAATTATTACAAACTTGCTTTAATTAAAAAGTGTCACAATAAAGTGTTCAAATTGTTTAAATGACCTGATATTGAATTTCCATTTTTGAAAGGGATTTGGGCACCGAAACATAGTAGTAGATAACATCTTAACTGTTATACATAATTTTTGAAAATGGAATGTAAACTAAGCACTTTTGAATGCTTATCCCTTTACGTAGTTCCATGGAAACCAGGGTCTAGAAACTGTTTAGCCATTGCCTTTTCATGTTTGGCTTCCCTTGAAAATATTGTACAAATGTTTTTCCTGTCATGGTCACATGCAAAAGCACCCATCTTTTTATCAGCTGTATTTGGTGCTGGTGTTTCCTGTCACCTTCCCACTAGCCTTCCTTATTTCTCGTCACATCTCTGAAGCTGTCGACCATCCGGATTTAACTAAGTCTCTGCAGCTCCCTGCAGAATGCATTCCTCTGGCAGCACATATGCTTCTCATTCCCCAATATTGTTATGCGTTCGATTTTTTCCCCCCTTCTCTTTTTTACTGCCACTACCTTGTTGGCATTGTAAAAATAGAATATCTTTAAAGGGCCCTGAACCACTGTCATTATACGCTCCAGACAGCAACCCAGGGTGCAACCGGCATCCCACCACAAGTAGGAAATGAGAAATTCTGGGCTATAATGAGAGCTATTGAAATTTTTTTTACAGCAGCTTAACATAGGTTATTTAGCTCAGGTGTTTCAGTAATGGTAAGGCATATGGAAAAAGCAGTGCTTTGGGACCTTGAGCCTTTTCGGCTCTCTCCCACCTCAGCACACGAATCTGTAATTCTCATGAAGGAGCCACGGTAGCCCTGGCAAGGTAGGATTTCAAGCATAAACCATACACCTACTCCTGTTATTTCTTGTGTATCTTTGGTAGCTGCATGATTACAGGATTTTCCTTGGTATCCTGCATAGTGAGTCCATTGTCCTCACATACCATCTTCGCTGAAGCAAGCATCCTTTTCTTCCAAATGTTTCCAAGCAATCCTTTAGAAGTGTTTTAATTTTTTTCCCCTATTTTGGGTTCTTTTTTCATAATAAAAAGAAATAGACTTTCTCTATATGAATATTTTTACTTGTAGAATGGACAATCGATTTACCTTTGGGATTCTGCAGCCATGTCCTCTTTTGCAGCACAGCTGCAAAGCCTGAAGGACTCAAGAATGTGAGGAGAAAACCAGCCTGGGCCCCTCTGGCTCCAGCATAGCTAGGATTTCACCCCATGTGCCCTGAAACTGGAGGTCACGGCCAATATCTGCAATATGAGACCAGGATGAGGTCACTAATCTAATCATGACCTAAGCTTATGCTGGAATTCTCGACTTTGGAGAGACAGATGCAAAAGAAACCCATTTTGGGGGCCCGAATAAACCAATTAAATGCATCAGTGTGGTGTTCTCGTTCACCAGATTTTTATATTCATTCAAACTGTCTTCTCAGGGAGATTCAGTAAAGATGTTGTTCTTTTTCTGACTCAGAAGTGCCAGGAAGAGTATGACTTTATTCAGTGAGATTGAACTTCTGTTGGCAAATTCTTAGGACAACAGCTATCTACTTCAATAAAATTGTACATCCTTTATCCATATGGAACACTGGTTTTTTGTAGGGCCCTTAGGAACAAGAAAATATTCAGTACAGAAAACAAGAATGGTTTCCACACTGAGAAAAATGTGAAAATCTTCTCAAAATTTAAAGATGTCCAAGGAAAAAAACATCTGTTTTCTTACCTGTATCTACTGTCCTGTCAGTGTTTATGAGTTTGGAGATACATGCATAGGTCAGGAAGCTGGTGCATTCTTCTGCAGAATAACATTTTTACCCTAAAAATTTATAAAAACGTGAACAATTTTGTACTTGAGGCTTTAGGTGATTGTCTTCCCACCCCTACTTCTCTGTGGAGGATTTGTTAAAGAAAGTTTTGATATTATTTCAAGTACTGCGGGAATGTACCTAGAGGTGTTAGGAATGGGCAGAGTACAGGAAAACAAAGACAATAGCAGATTTTTACTGTCATTGGTGCACAGTGGTTTTAAAACAGCATCAGATAAAAATGCTGTGGTTTTCTTTTGTCTTTTAAAAAATCCATACAAATAAACAAAAAGACCCAATCGATCTGTGGTATATATTTAAATGCAAAAAGCTCAAGTATTAGTTCTTTTTTTCCCAAAAATTGCTAACTCTGTCACATTTTCAGAATACAAAAACACTGTGGTGATGAGTATAATAGAAATGGTTACAAATAAACAAAACAAATTAGCAAACAGCTACAGAAATTCTCATCTCCCCACACTGGGAAAATCAAGCCTTCTTGGAAAACATTGTGACATATACAGAATCAGTCTATGAATTCATGTAATATTCCACTGTGATCGTCTTTTTGGTCTTTTAGTGAACAATATGATAGTGATGCCATGTAAGAAGAATATATTTTATCTAATAAACCAAAGAATACTCATGCAATTAAAGCATTTCATAATCTACATGGCGCCTGTAATTTTTGGATATATTTATTATTTCTTAATGTCTACAGAAGTGTCTTTAAATATAAAAGCACATTCTTTTGTCCTGAGAAAACAGATTTGTTTTAAGCCCACTGAAATGCACAACGAAGAGGAGAAGAAGCGATATCTCCACCGGACTCCTTATTTTCGACATCTGGTTGTGGTCCATTGGGAGAAATGTAAGTAACAGTTTACCACATGGATTACAAATGTGCTGAATTGCAAGAATGAATATTAAATGAAAATATCCATAGCACCTGCAGCTTGTCCGGGAGAATTCCCCTTGTGTGTTGTGGGTGGGTTTTCTGAAAAACCCCCAGTGAGATGCGAACTGCAACTGCAGCTGCTTGTAGTAGCAGCTTGTCTAGTGTTACCGAAGAGTTTGCAGATTCTGTTCCCTTCAATGAATCAACATTGATCAGGGCTGCCAACACGCTAAAAAAAGAAAGGGAGGGAGCAGAAGAAGCATTGCAGGGGAAGGATTATGAACATTATGATTATTCCCGCAGGTTTTGGGTGATTAGGAAAAATTTTAAAATAGCGATTAAAAAAAAAAAGAAGAAAAAGAAAATGAAAAGGCAAGTGAAATGCTTGATGAAATATAAAGTTGGTTTGATGTAACTGGGTGAGAAAGCAGTGTTTGCTCTGTCAAAAGGTCAGGCCTGTTTTTTTCTCAATAGAAGCCCTGCAATTGTGTTTTGCTGACTTCATATACATTCTGTATATACTGAGCACTGTACACATGTGATACTTGGCTGGGTTTCAGATGCAGTGCTAAAGGGGATTAAACAGTGGGGAATGTTTCCCCCTTAGTATTAACTTTTTATTTTAGAGAGACTGAGCTAATTCTACATGAACATGTCTTGAAAACAGAATGGCTCATTAAGAAGTGTGTGACTCTCCATTTTGCTTTCACCCTCCAAAGAAATGGTGAAGAACAGACTCCTCATGCTTCATATCTTTTTATCAGGCCTCTCTGAAGAGCATTTGCACGTTTGGGCATAACATAGTGGAAATCAAAGGCAGACCAATGCTGGCAGCACAAAAAGGGAATTGCTAGTCTTTCCTTTGGGTTTTATAATGTCAAGATGATAAAAATATGAATGTCAAGTAGTACTTATTTTTTTTTTCTTACTGAAAGAAAATAATATTTTTAGCTGTGAGAGACTGCCAAATTATTCTGTTTTGGAATTTGTGTAGGATCTTGCTACTATTACAGAAAAATGAAAAACTTTAGCCCACATTTCTTTGGACCTCTTTGATTCAGGTCCTTAAGGAAACCTCAGTCCTGCACAAGGATTAAAAGAGAGTCACACAGCAAACACTTGTTACCCCGAGGCAGCCTCAGTGGGTGACTACCTCCAAATGGTTGTTTTATTCTGGACATGATACTCCTACCTTTGGTTCTAGCCCACTGCACAAATATTTGGAGTATGTATAAAGAAGCCTGTTGAGTTGAACGGCTTATATACAGTTCCAGATTTTGGATCCCTCAGTTTTATGTCTCTGTGAATCACAGTCTGATGCTGACAGATGGGATATGGAACACACCTCTTCAGTAGAGGAGGCTCCAGCTGGGTGCTCCTGCTATTGCTCATGAGAATATTAAGGTTCACATCCTGAAGAGGAGGAGGGAGAGAATCAGAAGAGGGAGCTCTAGCTGTGCTAATGAGGCCAGAAGGGGCTTTGTGTTGGAGTACACCAAAAGTAAGAAAAGAGAGTTCTTTATGTGTTTTTCACGAAGGAGGAAGAATTTTATTCCTTTCTGCCCCTCTGGAAGTCATGTTTTCATCCAAGTTTAATAGCTCCTAACAGACTCTCCAGCAGCCTATTGTGCTGTGCTTCTTGCCTCCTCCCTCCCTCTTCTTTCCCTCCCAGGCTAACGCCAGGCATGCCACCAGCAAAGGATCGAGCTATCCAGGAATCTCTGATAGGGAAACTTTATTCTTTCTGCTTGAAACCTTTCATGAATCCAGGATCTAGACCTATTGTGCAATATCATATTAATCTACACAGGAGGATTTTTACGTAATGGTCTTCAGAGTCATTGCAGACCTTGGAGCAATATCTTTAGAGGAATCAGAACTGTAAATGTTTCCAAATAAGGGGCAAATATTGACTGTTCCCTATAACAAATTGAAATGTGTGAGAGAAAAGGTTTCCTATTGTGTGTGGCCTTTTGTAGGCACTTCCTTCCTTGTCATTTTTTTCCACAAGACACATGAAGGTTCAAAAGGAGTCATCAAGTATGATGTTGCTTCTGAGCCCCATTGACCTGGCCTGGACATTGCCACTGTGAGGCACAACGGAGGAGACTGCAGCAAGGAACAAGAGCTTTTGTCTGCTTGAAAACTTAGGGAGATGTTTGGTGTGTGGCACTCAGGGAAGGACCCTTGTGCCTCATCCCAGTCCTGTTAAGTGTTGTGTTCAAAGGGATGTGCAGACTCCTCAGAAACACCACCAGGCTGACAGAACACTCGTGTTTTCTGTGTTTTGCAATAAAATGGTTTAATATGTCACAGGCAAAGTTGCTTTCTGGAGGTTAGGACAAATTGATGTATTTTGTGCTAGACAGAAACAATTTAAGAAATGAAAAAATGCCCCTGCATTTTTTAATTCTCTTATACAAAGACTCCTGGGTTTTGACCAGAAGCAGGTGTTCTCCACACTGCAGTCCTTCTTTTTGCTACTGATTATCATGTCATTGGAAACTGAATTAATCATAACTTTTAGCCCATTGTGACTCGTACAAAAATTAATAAAAAACTTGACTAGTCACCACTGGAGGTGCCTCAGCTTTCTCTGGGGGAAATCAGTGGCCTTGACTAACACATTCTTCTAGCATATGCAGACATACAGTTGTCCAAAGCATAAGGAAGATGCTATTGCTCTGTAGGGATGCAGGATGAGTAAGGGATGACAAGTGGCAAGGGATCATTCATGTGACATAGATGGAGTTGCACTAATCAGAGGGAGACCTTAATTCATAGGAAAACTCCAGTACCAGAAAGTTATAAAGCACATAGCACCCCAATACCAATTTTCTAGGGCAGCGTGCTCTGTGTGCAGGAGTGAACCCCAAAACGGCTCCTAGTGACAGACTCGTGCTGAGGCACCTCCAAGAGCTGCGGTGGTGCTCTCTCCAGTGGGCTGTCATCTCTCCAGGGAATCCTCAGCTTGGGCTTCCAACACACAGTGCACAGACATTTCCTAAACTGTGATTTAAACAATAAATATGTCAGATCAGTGGCATATTTTCTTACCAATCACTCCAACAGACACCATTTTCCTTTCTAAAAATCCCTTACAATGGACACCTGCATGTGAGTATGTGGCAGAGCTCATGGGGTTGCACATAATGAGCAAGTTAACTGGAAGATTAGCAATTTCTCTTTGGGGCTGGTTTTTAATATTTCGTCATGAGTTTACTGGAAGTGTGCAGCTGAGATCTATATTACCACAATGCTTACACGTGTGACTTTTAATGGACAAAAATTGAAAGAACCTATCTTTCTGGTTAGTGAAAACCCTAATTACTCATTATTCCCTGCTCCCTCCTTCTGCACACTCCTTGGAGCCTGCTGGTAAACTGCATAGAGGTGTTTCTTTTACAAGGGCTATTACAGAGACACCTGTTAGGATTGATATACTTAATACTGCATCAACATTTCCATTGATTTGGTTTATGACCCAGCTGTAAAAACTCCTTTTAGTCTGAGAACTGATGAATGATGACTGAACCAAGGAGCTCAGGGAAAATTATAATTGTAACTTACTAGAAAGCAACATCAAATTAGATGAATTAGACATAAAGAAGTTTCAGAAGCTTGCTTTACATATTTATATTATGGAAAATATTTATTTTTATAATGAAAGTATGGAAGTTTTTTAGACACAAAAGTCTGGTGCCTCTGTGTACATTTAAAAAAAACTAAATCAGGCCTTTTCATGTGAAGAAACAGCTCCTGTTAGCAGTTTGGCTAATTATTTTGAATTAGGAAATCCATTGGTATTTTAGTAGAAAATTCATAAAAAGCTATGATTTAAGGTATAATGTCCTTTCTGTTTTGACCAGATTAAAGGATCATTTGATACTTTCTGGGGAGGGTGGAAGAAATATCACTGATAGTTTCTCCTCTGTAAGGTGGGTATGTAATATGGAAAACATAGACTTTTTACACTACTATTTATAAAGCAATGGCACAGAAGTTCTGTGTGTTCTGTTCAGAGACAATCCATGCAAATATGTGGCCCGTGTGAAACAAGACTTTGTAAGGTGCCTCGAGTACTAAATAATTTTTCTCACCATCCCCCTTCTCTCATGGCCCAAAACCACAAAATGTAACCACATGTTTGGCTAATAATCTCCCAAGCTGGAAAGAGGACCATTAAAGGAGGGCAGATCTGTTTTTAAGCTCAAAAGAGTCAGCCAATGCAGTGGTAACAGACACCCTTCTCCAAGTGGTCCGAGTGTGTATCCTGTGTCCCATCCCTTCTCCAGCGAAGGTGGAGTCAAGTAATTGCAGGCTGGGAGCAATTTCACCTGCAGGGTAAGAGCTAGACTACAAGAAAAGAGGGCAGTGGTGTCCCAGGGATGTGAAATTACAGAGAAACTGGTCTAAAAGTCTGAGATAATCCACGTCTGTATGCAAGCAAAGGGTGCTGTGCGTGTGAAACTACTGGTACTGAACCAGAGCTTGCTGGTTGCACCTGACTCGGGGCAGGCACTGTTAGTTCCATTACATATTGTAACTTAATATTTACACACGGAAATAACTGAGTGAACGGCCTCAGCCTGGGTGACTTATGCTACACTCATCAAGGCAGTCAATCTCCTGGAGGGTTCCAGATTTGCTGAACTCCTGTGGGTTTGCTAAATGAGATATAAATAATGGGGCTGGCATCACTTTCCTCAACAAGAAGGAAAGGCTGATTTTCATGGTAAAAAAATATCCATTTGTGAAGACAATATTGTCTAAGGTAAAATGTGAGAGCTGGGGTCTCAAAGGATGTGGAAGTTTAAGAAAATGTGAGATCTGATCCAGAGTTCACTGAAGTCATGGAAAGATTTCCCTTGCCTCTATTAGTGGGTATTGAATGAGCCCCTTGGATCAACAGAAATAGAGGAAGAGCCAGAAACAAGTTATCATGACAAGTCAGAGTGATCGCAACAGCACTCAGAAAAATATGAAAGTGTAATAAATGTGATGCAAAAGTAATCGTTCTATTTTAATAGTTGGCATTTGCTCTACCAGTCCTCTTGGTTAAGAGCCAGGGTCAAAGTATTTAATATCCATTAGGCATTTTAGACCTGATTTTTTGATCATTACTCACTTTCAGTAGCCCATGTTCATTTGGTGTTCTTTATATGATGACTATATCCAAGTTGTTACTGGCATATTCCCTATTGGACACCACTGGTGAATTTAGCCCATCAGGCAGCCCCTGGAAGTAAATAAATTTATTTTATCAGATCTTCTTTAATTTCACATGATGAGCATGAATATGTTGCAAGTATTAATTCTTGTAATTTCAAGTGACACAGATGGTTGGACATACATGTACACATGCACACAAGCACACAAAGACCCATCTGTAGATTAGGAAAAATTTCTTGCAAAGAAGATTATTTATCTTTGATTTTACCGAGCACAAATTAATCAGAGATTGAGCTATGTGGTGAAGAAGGATCTGTTTTTACAAGACAGTACAGTCTCCAAACGAATTACAGCAAAAGACACCATGGTTTTTTACAATGTTCTTCACAGCACAGAGTTAAGATGGTATTTAGACAGCTGATTTACAACCAGTGAGAAACAGCTGTCTAGGTTTTTGTACCTGTTTGGGAGAGTTTTGAATAAGGTATTC
>VYZT01030528.1:0-19035 GCA_013400735.1 Pomatostomus ruficeps | reverse complement strand
TTTTTTTTTTTTTTTTGTGGTAGTTTCATAGTATCACTTGCATTTTATCTACCATTTTGTTATTTTCTCAGAACATGCTTTCATACCTCCAGAATGCGGATAAGTAGTAGGGAAACAGTATTCCAGTTATTTCAGCTTTTGTCATCAGGAAGAAAACGGACATTTTTTGTGGGATAGGCAGGCTGCAGGGATACACTACATCAAGCTTACCATGGTGAAGAGAAACGCTACTGGTGTAGATAAATCAGACAAATGGCATGCTTTGTACCCATATGCAGCCTTCTGCTTTGCCCAGCATTCAGGCTGCACTAAACAGAAAACTGATTTATACATGTTTTAAAAAGGAAACGAGGTTCCAAAGAGGCTGGGTGGCGTGAAACAGAGCTGCATGGTGGCACAGACATAGAGTTGTTGGAGCAGGGGAGCACAGCTGATTTAGCAGGTGCATCCATAGCTGTGTGCAGGACACCAAGGACTTCTTCCCCAGTGTCCCAAGGGAAACCTCAGTTCCAAGACCAGCTGCTAGAAACATTCAGCTTTGCAAGGTATCGCTAATATGACACTTGCATAAGGGACAGAGCTGAAAGATGAAACTAAACAATGACATTTTTTCCATTATTGAATTTTTCTTCTTTGAATAAACTGGGATCTATTTTCTCATGAAAAGTGGTGAAGCTTTGCAGAAGTAAATACTATATAAGACAAAACTATTTCTTATTCATGGATCTGCTGGGAGTTTTCGCATGACCTTGGTTAGCTCTACAAAGCAAGCATTTAAACAGCAAATACAGATTTCATGAGATTAGTTGTCAAATAACTATTTCTTTTCCTTGTTCTGGACCACTTTATCAAAAATTCATAGAAAGGAATCCATAACCCAATGACTTTTAAAGACAGAAGATAACATTATAGGTTTTCAATGAAATCTGAAAACATATTAAGATGAATTCTTCAAAGAATTTCCATGGAGCTTGGAATATGATAAATGTAAAACCTCAAAATCTTTGATGACAGTAAATCACCTAACACAAGGGAGTCCATTTCCTAAATAAGGCACCTCCCTGAACTGAGCTGCCTTACCAAGCTTTAAGCTTAGAGCTTAAAGATTAATTTAAAAAATACCTCAGTGAAAAGTGATTTTGACACATCTTTAGCATCCCTCATGTCTTCCTATGCAATACTTGGAAAGTGTTATTGCATATTTAGAAAAAAATAAATACAGCATAGAAAGCCAGATCTGAAGGGATACAAGTACACTTTTTGGGTGTGTTGCATCTCTGACCTATTCCTTGAAAAAAATAACACTTACTAAAAATTTATACTGTTTCTGTACATGTGTGTAATTATAAATTATTTTCAGTACAAAAAATACTCTTTAACTATTGACTAGCAACTGTGAGTTCTCCCAATAACACTGAAATCTGTGACATCTATTTTCAGAATAGGTGAAATAATTCTTATACAAAGCTCCAAAGATTAAACAGAGAAAATGATAGCCTAGATCTTTAGCACTCCCCACTGATGAAAAAATGTTTAGAATCAAAGATTTAACCATGTGAATACAGTCTTTGGCCAACAACCCTACCAAGAAGTTCCTTCACAGGACACAGACATGTGCAAAGCTCAGTCATATGAAAAATAAACTACAATGAACCCACAAGGGAGTGAGCACTGAGGAAGAAGGGAAAATAAACTTGACAAATTGTGATCAAACAAAAAAGAGTCTAGGAAAATGCATTGAGATCAGAAAACCAAACAGAAAATGAAACTGATATCTGCATAGGCTGGGGTGTTAAAATTGATTTTACAATAATTTCTGCCACAAATCTTATGTCACTATAGCATAATTTTGAACTCAAATTAACTCTCTATTGCATCAGCTCTTATAAGCAGTTTTCTTGGTTCCCCTACCTAAAGAGTCTCCTATAGCTGTGAAACACATTTTCCTACCATGTCCAGCTAGACCCTTCTGATTTCTCAGCAATGTGACTGCTCTGCTTGATGAGGAAAGGTTGAACCTCAGCTGAGGTTTCACATCACATTCAGGGAATTCATACAGCAATCAATGCTGAGGATGAACATGTGCCCTGGGAGGTGGGTGAGGGCCATTCTGTGAAATCTGACAGTTGGGTCAGCAGAAAGCACTCTCAACTCTCCTGACTTACACAGGCAGTGTTGATACTAGCTGGATCTTTATTAGTCTTTCATCATCATTTTCTTACTTTCTAAGGACTTTTAACTGATTCTGTTGTCATATCTCTTCAAGATGAAGCAATCAGCAAAACCCTGATGTGACTTCCAGGAAGGAAAACCTGCAGAAAGGGACTGGTCTAAGCCGATGGTACAGACAGAAATCTCTTTTGCTTTATTTTCTGGCTGACGAGAATTTTTGAGCTCTCTGTGTCGGGCAACATGATGTAGAAAAGTTTGATCTGGCTGAAGGAGCAGCATAGCCCTGGCCATGCTCTCAGGCTTTCTCAGCAGAACCTATTTGTTTAGGCACAAAGGTGCTGTTCTGCCTCAAGTCCTCCAAATTGCTGGAAGTGAATGCATCATCTCAAGTCAAGGGGATCGCCATCACATACAACTTCTGCAGCTTTCTTCTTCTTCACTGTCCTTCAGCATGGTCTCAGGCACCTGGGATCAGAATTCAGCCAAAGAGAAAAGTAGACTCTTACTCTTAACCCACCCTATTAACCCTAAAAGATAAGGACTATTTCCTTTGGGCTGTGATACCCGGTGAAGACTTGTAGGAAATCTTTAAAAAACAACATTAGAACAGGCCAAGCAACAATGGAGGGGTTATTTTTTCACCAGCGGTGATGCTTTTGACTCCTATAAACTACTGGCAGCTTTCCAGAACATCTCAACCCTTGATGTTTGCCTTTTGTGCTTCCAGCTGGAGGGGCAGCGCGGAGTGAGCAGAAGCGTGGTTTTAGCAGAAGCACTAAATTGGAGAATAATATTCCTAAACCATGACAGCTATCAATTTCACTCTTTTCTATGTGTATTTGTTCAGCAACAATCCATTATTAAAAGGTAATAGAATGGTTTGGGTTAGGAGGCACCTTAAAAATCATTTAGCTCCAAGCCTTCTGCCATGGGCAGGGACACATCCTTCTTAACCAGGTTGCTAAATGCCCCATCCAACCTGGCCTTGAACGCTGCCAGGGATGCGGCATCCACAACTTCTCTGGACAACTTGTTCCCTCTTTCAGTGTGAATCCATTATTCCTTGTCCTATTGCTATGGTTCCTGATGAAGAATTAAAAAATATTAATGAATCCTATTCTATCAAGTCCTGTGCTCTTATGCAGTAGGGAACTTGCCATTTTCCTCTAACTATAAGTCAAGGTATTAGACTCACCAGGAAACTGGAGCTGCTCTTAGAGATACTGCAATGGGTATTGCCCTCTAAAGCCAACCTAACTTGAGAAAGAAAATTATCCCAGGTAAGGGAGAACATTATTATGGCTGTTCTGCTGTCTGCAATCCTTTCAGCTGACATACAGGAAAACAGACCATATCTGAAAAGAAGTGGTACAATGTGGTACCAGCCCCTCATCTCCAGCTGCCCCATCAAAATTGGCTGACGCCAAAGTTAACACCTTAAACTGATGCTACACACAGCCCTGCTTTCTCTGTGGAGCACTGGCTGGAACCCATGCACATGGACAAGACAGATCCGTTTTTCCTAACACTGCATAAATGGTCTTTGTGTAGCTTTATCAGGGATAATGCTGACTCAGCAGTTCCACTTGTGGATCTGCTCAGACTGCCAAAACTCGAATGAGGGATATATACATTTCAAATGCTATAACTCACAATGAAATCTCTTTGTTCATAAATAACATTGATTTCTAGTCTGCACTTTTCTCTGCTGCTGCTCCCATAGACAGTACCGGACAAGCTCTATGACAGTGATTGTAAACCCCGACATAAACAGCAGGATTGTTACCTGTCCTTCAACAGATAGGAGCACTGCTAGCAGGAACCTATCTAAGCTTGTGAAACAGGCAAGGTCATTCACTCCTGTCAAAGTTTTGTTTTCGAATTTTTCCAGGAAAAAAGTTTTCTTCATTTCCATTATCATTCTCCTAATGTCTTCATTCACTGAAAAAATTTCTCCAGACAAAGGAGGAAATGTGGCAATTTTCATTTTAGTCCCTTAGCTACATATATTCTTTCTACCTTATCAAAAAATATGTATTAGTTTGCACAGTCATGTGTTAATCTATATAACAGCCAACACAGGAGGTTATGTTGTCATCTTTAGCACTCTACAGATATGTGTATTCCATTATACTCTACTCAGAAAGCTTTTCTCCCTGGGGGGCTTCTAATGTGATATTTAGCTTGAATCCTAATGCAGCTAAGCTCCATCAAAACCATGCACATGGACTCAAGGGTAACTGTAAATAATGCAAAAATAAATCAATACTAATCTCGACTTGTTTATGTGTAATTCTCACAGAGCTCTTATGACTCCAGCCACATCCTGTGCCATAGATTCTAACTGGCTGCTCATTCCTAAGTTGTGGCAGGGACTTAAGGAGTATGCGAAATCAGCACTGCTCTTACAGATCATATGTGAAATGTAAGGAGAAATGCGTTCTTTCTAAATAAATAATTATAAGGATATATAGGATATAGTCTCTAGAATATATTGTTTTCTAGAGAAGAATGAAGTTAAAGATGTAAAATAAATAACTTCAGTGTTGCTCACTATTGTGGGACTTAACTTTCTGATCCAATCGTGTTGGGTGATTGTTTTATTTATCCAGCTTTTCAAGAATAAACAGACTTAGAAAACAACTATATTTTTTCTAAATCTTAAAAGAAACAAAATGTTTTTCTATATTGTACCTGTTATGTCAGTAGACTATATTTGTGCATGTGTATTCTATGCTAAAAAAAGTCAACCATTCACAATCATTTATTGAAAAACTATTTGAATCCAACTATACGTTGAAGCCCATTAAATAATAATAAACATTTAATTCTTATACTGTGTATTTTTATTTTAAAGCTAGAGTCCCATGAACAAACATCTAATTATCTTCTAAAGGTGTTCTATTTGGAAATCATTCTGAATTATGCAACTTTCTGGACAAAGAACTGCCTTCACTCTCCTCCCTTCTTCCCCCATTCTGTTTATCTGTTGTGAATTTTCTTGTTTTGTTTTTCTATTTACCAGCTCCTTTTAGTAATACCAAAAAGCTGCTTTTTCAAACATGAGAAGAGCATCATGTTGAGGAAATCAGCTCCTTGCAGGGTTCCAGAGGAAGATTTTGCTCATTAGAAACTAGCGGACAGATTGCTGATGAAAATTCTAATAAGCAATATTAAAGCATGAATAGCACGAGCTCAGGGTTTTGTATAACACAGCAAACCGTATGCTGCAGAACTTGGGATCTCTTTCCAGCTGTCAACTGACAGTATCCCTGGGTTCCTGCTAATTGACGACACACCACGGCAAACAAGTCAGCTAATTCCAGAACAGTGAACTGATTAACTTCGGGTGTATATGCATATTTATAAAGAGAGTGCTGCTTTTGCCTCAATAATCAAAAATAGGTTTAGTCTTCAGTTTTAAAAGTTGTGGACTATGAAAGTATTAATGACACAAAAAGCCCAACCCAGGACTAATTCTTTCAACTAAATATTTGAGAACTGTATTGATGTCAAAAATAGAGAATGTCAATGTATGTAGAAAATTTGGATTAATCAGTCATTGTATCATTCCTGTCTATTCATAAAAGCATCACAATTATCTTTCTATTATACAATAGAGACATTTTAAAACAATGTAACATTTTCTCTCCTTCAATCCTGAACAATTAGATTAAAACAGACTAGTCTTCACTTTTTACCTATTTAAATTTATACACTTTTATCAGAAAGCCATAAACTGAGAAAATCATGTCTTTTTAGATCTATACCATTGTAAAGTATTTCCTTTGATTCTCTTTAAACCTGAATATTTGGGCCAGCGGGTGCCACTCTCCACTGTCGTGTACACTGGGCAGTCTCTTGGCTCCACAATCAAACCTAATGTTTGCAGGGTACAAGATCCTATAGAGCAGTTAGGAAAGCAGTTCTATTTTATGACCAGAATTTTGGGATTTGGTAAAGAAAAAAGCTAAAGAAATCCAAGAGCTGGGAAAGGACAGTACCTTGATAGGCATGCTGCAGAGTGATGACACTAGAAACTGTAGAGGGTGAAGACAATCACAGAGCAACTTCTGATTATATTTATCTCCCATGCATGCCTGACCCCCTTACAAATCAGAATGTGCATCTATGGATAAGCCCATGTCAGCATTACCCTTTTTTATGACCATGCTGAAAGAAACTGTGGTCTCTTTTCAATATAACAGAAGCACAAAGAGTTCTGAAAGCAGAAGCTGAAACCCCATATCTGGTTAATAGCAAGAGTGTCTTCCATTTTAAACCAGAAATTGGAGTCCTGTATTCGTTCTTCTTCTGGTCCCACCACTTCCGCATTCCTGGTTTCAGTGCTGCCCAATTAGAAGACAGAGCTGGAAAATGTTCCAGTAGTCTGCCCTGCTCTGCTGATGAGGGGAGCTGTGATTTTAAACTCCCTGAGAATGGGAATGGCCTTGAGATTTGGCCTCCCAATTCCCAGCACAACTCAGTAGAACACATCCATGGTTAAAACTAGAATTATTGTGCTGATACATGGTCAGCTATCGTTAGCTTTTCTTATTTTTGAGGAAAAAAAATCAGAACCTATTTTCTCCTCAAATATGAACAATAGTGTTTTAATCAGGTTCTCTATACATTTATTGTGACTTATCAATTTAAAATGAATCACCTTGACCACAACTAAGTTCAAATAGCCTAAAAAATTTGGGATATTATGTTTTGTTATAGAATTGAAGACCTTATTCTAGGACTACCTCTGCACCACCTCTTTTATAATTTAGAGCAACTCCACAGTAGCAAACAAACCTTCTGCACCAAGTCTTGTTACTGTGAGTTTCCAAACAACTTTCCTTTTAACAGGGTTTTATAGTGGTAAAATGCTATACCTGGCAATTATTTTTAAGTGCTTTGTTTTCCTTCTTTTGCCCACCAAACTAGTCTTAATTTCATATGAAATTTTCTTCCTGGAGGTCATTTCGTCCCTTCTGAACACTGTCCACATTCATTAAATTGAACCATTATATAGCACAGAATGCTGCTATGGCTGCAGGCAGGAGCAGGAATCATAAAAGATATGCATTCAAATATTAAAAAATTATATGCAATATTTTCTGTTTCCTGAATAAGCAAATCAACAGAGGAAAGGGTTATGTTTATATAAAGTATCTCAGCTTGAGTGTGACAACATTAATTATCCACTGTAACATGCTGATTTATAATTATGAAATCAGTAATTTAATTGGCATCTAATGCAGCAAAAACATTCCTGCCAGTGTCATTATCTAAGTACCAGTGCTTGATGCTTTCAAACTTAGTTAAGCTGTCAGAGAGAATATTATTCTGTTAAACGCTTATACCTGAAAAACTGATAACTGTTTAACAAATATGTTTTAAAAGGTGATACTACATGACCAGTGAAAGCACTATCTACACATTTCAGACAAACCAGTCAAGCTCACTGCTGGTCATCAAACACCTGCCACTATTGATAGAAATCGCATCTATACTCCTTGGGAGGAGAAGCTGCCACTGAATCCCATGGCCGATGTTTGGATCTCTGATTATGTCAATCTGAGTGTCAGAGCTGAACAGCCAGCTTGCTCCTGGGTGCAACTGCACCTGGGTGTTTGTAGGTTTGTGATGAGGGGTGTAAACTACAAATCAATGTACCCATCAAAAGATGAGAGTGGCCACTTCGAATGACACGCAGATGAGCAGAACAAGAGCTGGGATCAGGTAAGCCAGTTCACTGTACTCGAGGTACCACATGTTAAAGAGCCTGGGGACTAGTTTTATTCCTACTAGTCCTTTCACTCCTGAACTAGAGATCATAGCTGGAACAGCAGGCAGTTCTTCAACCTTGTAGACTTGGGTGAAGGATCTTCACAGAGGGAGTCACACAAAGGAAATATATCAAAATAACCTTAACAGGACAGTGATCTGCATGAATGATGCTCTGTCAAAAGAAGAACCTAACTTTAAAACGGGATACAGCAGGTGGTAGAAGGCAGAAAAGAGAATAAAAAACCAGTGCTGTAGTGAGTAAATCATTCTACAACGGTTTCTTAGCCCTGTTCTACATGACATATTATGCCTGTGTAAGTATTTCTGTGATGGAAGGGATTCCTTCTACTGAAATTGTTTTACATCTCCAGCTGCTAATGGGTCTGAAGTACTACCACTCTATGCAGTTCATTAAACCGTATGGGAATAAGCCTGGATAAGCTAGATATAACTGATGACATAACAACATGAGCTGCTGAAATATTTAGGCATAATTTTCAGTTATTGCATACTGGCCTTTTTTGGCTTCCTAGCACAGTGGAAGTGCTGCAACTGCTGAGTGTGAACAAGACCATTTTCTCAGATCATTTTAGAAGAGTGTCAGTTCCTTAGAGAATATGTCATTTTGATATAAATAAAAGTATTCTACTAAAAGCTGTTAAGCTAAAGATAGATGTAAGTATAACTAAGAAAAAATAGTATTACCAAGAGCATGGCCTATGAGGTTTCCTGAAGGCAAATAAATAACTTCACATTAAAAGTATCATGCTGACAGATGTGTGTATATGGAATAGGATTCAACTTGTTTTAACAAATAGTTAAGCAACAATCTCCAGTGGGAATCCCTCTGCATCCAACAGAGACCTGCATTTCCCTGGGGTGATCCATCCCTTCCCTAGGTAGTGTTGCACAGTGTCTTTGTGTTTTCTATCACAAAGGGCTTTCTACTTGCATTTCTTCAGCCTGTCTTTCACTTGCAGCTCAATTCTCTCACTGAAGTCACAATAGAAATGTTTTTTGCATTTTCTTATGACAATATTTTCTCATGACAATATTTTCTCATTCTTGTGGGAATGATCACCACTATTGTGAGAGTCACCTTTCTTCCATCCTTTCCCCATATTTTGGTTACTCAGTGGATCTAATGGCATGCATGCAGACAGCTTAAATGTCACCTGCTCACAAAATGGGCTTCCATCAGCACTTAACAGTATTGTGCCCACAAAAGGTATTGTGCCCATGGAAGCAAAATGGGCTTCCATCAGCACTTAACAATATTGTGCCAGTTTGAGCATGCCTTGAAGACACCCATGCAGGTACTACTGAAGTTTGTTTGTGCTGGTAAAACACCTGCTGCTCATGGAAGCAGGACCTGAGGGTGCGCAGCTGTGGATCTTGTCACTTCTCCCTGCTGATGGCTACCAGGGAAACTTCATTTTCCTTTTTTTCTCTCTTCTCTTCTGTTTTTATCTTTCCCCAAAAGCTACTTTGACTGCCCGTGTATGCCACCAGCTATAGAGCCTGCTGATAAATCTCTGTGCATGTGAATCTGTCTCCTTTGTGCCAGAATAGGTGACTGATATCTTTTAAACACCTAATTTTCTGACAGCTGGAGTTAGGTCAAAAAAATCCCACCCTCAGGCAGAGCTAAGATGGAGGGAGCTGGCAGAAGCCCTTCCCTAACATCTGACTTTTAAATACTTGGCTTATGTGCAGAGTCCTGAAGACTGTGAGCAATACACAGCAGCAATAGGATTATAGTTTATGCTGGTAGAATAACTTAATTGTTCATGCTGAGTCTTTCCAATATTTCCTGCAGCTTCCATTCTGTTTGAAAGTAAGCCTCAGCCTCACAAACACTTTTAAGTATGTGGTAACACTAATAGACCATAAGCACAGAAGAATTGGTACTGTGAGAAGTAATCTCTCAAGTTTAGTATTTGCAAATCAAGACTCACAAGGTCCTTTGATCAATATAAAAGTAATTAACTGGAACATGAAGAAGAAATAAATAAAAAAATTAATGAAAAACAAAGCTATTATTTAGACAATTGAAAAAAAAACCCAGGATATGCAAAATAATGTAGAATACTTAATTTCATTTATCTGTGTATTTTTATTATCAATTGTCATCACTAAGAAGATTCACAATGGGAGCATCATCCCAATTTTTAATCACTTTAAATACAGATTTGTGAAGCATCACACAATTACCTTTTATTCTCCCTTTTCTCTCATAAGAATGATCGAAAAAGAGCTGTTTTTAAAATAGCATGCTACAATACATAATGGTCAAATATTTATAAAACATTAACTGTTAGTGAGACTTCTCAGAATAGTGAATTGTTACCCATTGTGTAATGAAAACGAAGCCAATTCAAAGCAGTCACTGCTGCAAAAGTCCCCACCACAGCACAGGGTACAGATTGTAAAGAGAAACAATAAAATCTTTAAAAGAATAAGAAAGAAATGTGAAATACAAAAAGTTCCAGTTTAAGTATACAAAACACAAAAACCTTCAGTTAAGGCATTCTAGGAGAGGCCTGACCCACCAGCCATCCAAATCAGGCAGACAGTAAGTGAGACACGGCAGAGCAAATTAGGAACACACAGACATAGTTACGTAGTTTCTGGAGCAGAGCTGATTCATATTCGGCCTAAGAGAAGCCTAGGGAAAAAGCTAGCTTGGCAGAAGTAATCTGTAAAAGCATTTGCTTACTCATTTCGCTATTAGATGCAATCCATAATTCAGCATTAAGCAGTTTATTCGAGACAACTCAATGTTGAGAGTACTCATAACTTTTTGTGTCTCTTAATGTGCTTTTCTTAAAGAACTAGCTTCTAGGAGTTATTTTTACTTAATTGTTGAGTTATAATTGTTAAGCATATTTCTGGCCTCAATAGCTGTGCTAAATTTTGAAAATATTATCAGATATAAAACCAGAAGGCAAATAAAAACAAGTGCAAGTGTTGTTGGCTTGTTTTGACTTATTTTTACATTGTGATTTTTGAACAGCGAAGATTAAGCACATGCTTACTTATTTTACTAAATTTGAGTTGATATCTGGTGTAAATCAGGGAAGAGAACTGGAGTGAACTGGATGTAAGTAGGACTTAAGGCTTGAAAACTAAGGGCTTTCTGGAATTGGGACTTGGTCTGTCTTTTGTACAAGCTAATTTAGATTCTACTTAGCTAAAACACAACTCAGCGACATATTAATTTATTCAAGTTGTTCAAAAGCAATTAGTGAATGAGTCAAGAAATAAAATTAATCAATATTACAATATAGCATGTGTCTGGAAAAAAGCTACAATGTATATAAGGAAAAAGTAGCCTTCATTTATATTAAAGAAAACTCACTTCACATAAATAGTAAATGTCAGTTAAAGCCAAGGGAAATATGCACCATGTTCAACAGTATTAAAACTGACATAACATGAATGATTGTCAAAAACTGATGTGATCTGGCAATATTAAGAAATATTAAATAGGCAAGAGATTTTTTATACTGTTTTACCATTTTTGACAGTTTATATACCTAGAAAGAAGGTTCATTTATAGTTGTTAAATGCAACCTATTCAGCTTTGTTTCATATTCTCTGAGACACTTGAGCAGCTATGAAAAGATAATTTGGGCTCAAATAAAGGCTTTTGTAATTGCTGTCAATTTGGCCAAATACTGTTTTGAGCAATCTGGACAAGAAATTTGACAGTATACTTAGTTCAACACAAAATTAATAAAGGCACCTGAAAGCAAAAGCTGCTTCTTACACGGGGAGGGAAAGTGAAGGAGCCTGCTATTTCCACACATTTTTTCATCTTTCTCTCCTTTAAGGAGTAAAATCCATTCATTATGATCTACAAGTTTCATNCTTTCGTGGGAGGGACCCCACGGCAAAAGCAGAGGAAAAAACTCCTCTCCCTAAGCAGGGGAAGAAGATCTTGGAAACGGACTGACCTGAACCCCCACACCCTGCCCCCCTTGCACTGTTGGTGGGAGGGAGGGAGGGGTGGGGAGTGGAAAGAAGGGTGTCTTTTAAAGGTTTAGTTTATTTCTCATATCCTCCTTCTAACTCAGGTAGTAATAAATTTTCACTTTTGCAACTTTTAAGCTGAGCCTGGTTTGTCCTTGGAGCGTTTTCTCCCGGTTCCTTATCTCAACTCATAGACCTCTGAGTTAATTCCCTTGGTTTTTTCCCCTCTCCTTCCCTCATCTGCCCAGCTGTGGCAGGGGAGGGAACGAGTGAGTGGCTGCCGTGGGTGCCTGGCACTTAGCCAGGATCGAAACCACGACAAGGTGCCTCCAGGAATTAGCCTGTGTCTGAAATACCAGTTTTTTAAATGAAAAACCAAGTCTTTGACACCAAGTCATTCATTGACTTGGGGTTATGTAAACACAGCATTTACAAGTTGTTCTTTTCCATGTATATTTAATAAAATAGGGTTGATTTTTCATTCCTGTTTTAGCCAAGGGACACACAGTTTTTGTTTTCCAAAAAGAATCCTGCTTCTTTATTCCACCATCCCCCTTCTTCCCCTCACTTGCTAATTTCTATTCTACAAGATGAATGGCACTCAGGAGGGAAACAGTGGCACCAAAATTCCAATGCTTTGCCATAATTAGTTGATATAATATTTTTTTTTACTATTAAGACCAACATCCAACATTGCCTTAGTATTTATGGAAGATAATGATATATCTATTTGAAAAAGAGCCCATGACCTACATAAAAGAGGATTAGAACCAAAAAGTTCAAAAATTCCACACTTTGCCTCCCTTGTAGAATATAGAAATTTTGGAAGGCTATAAAAAATTAAAATATTATATTAACCACAGAAACTTTTGACAAGAAAGAGATGTTTGGACAACGTTGCTGTGTTGTCTGAAGCTGCATATGAACTCCAAAACACAAATTCTCAAGAATATGCACTATAAATATACACACTGGAATGAGAAAAAGAAATTGAAATCCATAAGGCCATTCAGAGCCACTGCTTTGGCTGTCAGCATTAGTAATTTTTCCTTTCTTCCCTAAGGGCTGATTGCTAACACTGTGCAGCACCAGAGGCTTCCATTAGTGTGATGAAAGAAGCTATTCCAAGACCCAAAACTTACTTTGCCCTATTCAGAGTTGTGGTTTGTATCTACAAGACCACATCCTTCAAATTAAATGTTTTCTGATAACTTTTACATGATAATAATTTTCCCAAAACATTACAGTCTGAACACCACCAACCCTTGAAAGGAAAACAAATATAATCACATCGTCTTGAAAACACACACTGAAAAAAAACCAGTCACAAAACCACAGCCGTTGAAGAGGTAAAGAAAAAGGTAAAGTCAATGAGGCAAGAGATGTAAGAATGTGAACAGAGCACCTCACATCAAAGGTATATTTGTGTAGTGCTCTGTGGCTGCACTCAGATAGATGAGCTAAGACCTGTGGGTCACATCCTTGGGGAGAGAGATGTGGTTGAATCACTAAGGCAGGATGCAGGGGGCACCTGGATCCACATCTCCCTGTGCCACTCTGGGACAGCTGTGCCACTCCTGGTATGCTGCCCCGAACAGAGACATGGAGACAGCTCAGCTCACCTTGGGCTGGTGAATTTCAGCAGATTTTGCTCAAAGACCAGCTCAGTCTACACTTTCCTTTGTGGATTTTTCAATCCGTTTTCGTCTGTCTGGAAAATTTCATCCAACTCTACTGTTTAAGAGAGTTGATGTTTAAGCCTTTCTTATCTGGATGACTAAATAGGACTGCTTAAAAACTAGAGTTTTAGCTGAAACAACACCTCTCTCATTTTGCCACAAGGACACACCACTGAAAACACCTTTTGCAATTCCAACTTCCCCCAAATTCCTTCCAGGAGGCCAGAACAAGGAAGTGTTATCACAAATCACCACAGCACCTTTCATTTGCATCACAATAAAACCAAAAATATTCCTCCAGAAAACATACTAGTGCATGCAAAAGTATAAAAACAAACAAACGAACAAACATTATAAATAATAAACATTCTAGATAAATACACATTAGACATAAACACTATAAATAAAAAATGTTAGCATTGTTTATTTCTGCTCAGCAAAATGACCTCTCTTACCCTAAAGAAGGTACCCTGAAACTGCAGCAAAGTTAGCAGACAGTTCTGAGCAGAGGTTGCATACCTGGGGTCTCCAAACTAAATGAATTTTGTCCCAGGTTTAATCAATAAATGCAGTTTGTATGGGAAGACAGGAGGAAAAAAAAGTGCCTTCAACATCACCCATCTTAGAGAGAGAGAATAATTTTGAGGCAATGTGCTTTAATGGGGTCTGGTTTACGTGCATCTCTTCAGTTATATAATGACAGCCTTTAGTCATTTGACTCACATCCTACCTCTCAGTGTTAGGTATGAATCAAAGCCATGTCTGGTCAGAACGCATTATCCTTTGTCACTGGAACACCATCGGATGGCACAAGAATTATATAAATGCTCAGCTTTCGTTTTAGGCAGTTCCATTTTTTCTCTCAGTGGTAAAAAAAAAATAGTCTTGAAAAGTTGAAAGCAGAATTAATTATGAATTTACTTGTTCATGTAGAATAATCTGTCTTTAAAATAGCTCAGCATTGAAATTGCCTCAAAGGCAGAAACATCTGCTGTAAAGCAGAAGCACATACACCCTGGCTAAAAACAGAAACCTGAGATTTTACTGTTGATCAGCTTTGCCACTGCTTGTACTTAACTTTGGTGCCCAATTGCATTGCAAGCACTATAGAAGTTTAATGATTACTCTGAGTGGCACCTGAAATACAATATGCAGGTAGGATGAGTATGTGGAAGCAGAAAACCAATGTCAAAATGCATTCATGTAAAATGATACAGTCCTAAGAAATCTGCCTCTTCAGCACAAAAAGCTCATGCATACATAGTTCTCAGAAGGATTGTATTCAAGACACAGATGGAAGTTTGCATATTTTTCAAAATGAAAAGTGGAGCAATAGGAAATAGCCTGCAGATCCAGACAGTCCAGATTGCTCACCAGTAGTTCACCATTCAGGGACTAGGAGGGCGGGGAAGGAAAGAAAAAAAAGCCAACAGTGAGCAAAATTTACTCACCACAACAGACTGTAGTATTTGACACCGGGATTACTCATTTTCCTTTACAAGGAGGAAGGAAAGTTCATTGTGCTGTGGTGAGGGACACTAGCTGTGCAACTGAATAGTGCTTGCAGCAATGACTAATCAGCTAAAAGGAGCCTGCAGCAAGGAGTGAGTTTGTGATGCAGCCTCTTGCCTTGAAACAGCAGCTGGGCTTATTTTGAGAGAGTAGAACTTCAGCGGAGCCTTTCGTACCAATGTGAAAATGTACAGGAGCAGGTAAACACACAAGTACACCACGTCTGACCATTCCTGACTATTAGGAGGTCAGTGAGTGCCTGTGGGTGCCCAGGAAGCTTTGAAGTTCTGCCTATGTACTGCTCCAAGCCAGTAGACCCCAGCTTTGTTTTCACCATGAATGGAGCAGCGGGGACACGTTCTCCTCGTAGAGGCCTCTGTTCTTCATGGTTTCTAACCCTGCTCACAGTCACTTGGGGCAAAGGCAACTTCACCAGGAAATAGTTCTTGTGTTGGGCAGACTTGCTGGAAATTTATTGCTGTGTGCTGTTGTAACCTCCTACAAAAGCCATACCTGTTAGATGCCTACTACAGCTTTCAGCACACATGCACAGGTGTGTCATAAACAGCTCCTGATTTTCTGGGATAATTTCTGGAGGGCCCCAGAAAATGAAAAAAAAAAATGGAGAACACAGAAGATGTGTATTGTAGGTATATATAATTAAAAAGTAGGTGAGAAAACTTAGCAACACAGTAAACTTAAGGGAAAGTTAAAAAAACAGAGTTTTACTGTGCACCATGGGTATCCTAAGTGATGTGAGAATGGCCAGTGTTGTTAACTGTACCACTGGTGACATGATGATCTGTATTGTAGTACAGAGCATCATGTCACCTTTGGTACAGTTAATTCCCAAGTCACATGAATTCCCTATTCAAAAGCAAATTTATTGACTTTAAATTACTGGCTTACGATCAGGGTACCATAACACATCTTTTCTGATAGCTGTAAAGTATTGCAACTATCCTTCTTTCTTCCTGTACACAATAAAGGAAAGAAAAGAAGAGAAAAGAAAATTAAAAAACCCACTTATGTACCTGATACCTGAATACCTATTTTGCCTTTGATAACAAACAGGAAAATCCATACAAAATTAGTCTTTTTGTGATGTGCACCTGAGAAGCAGACAGCAGAATTTTTTAGCATAACTCACTGTTAGATTTCCACTTTCCATGCACCAGTGACAGGGAAGAGAAGAAACATCTGTGCTTTCTAAATAGCTGCAAACTTAGAAAAACTCTTCTAGAAATAGGGAAAGCCAAGGTCCCAAAAGAGTAGAGTAGAAAAGAGCTTGTCTGAAGCATTTTAACCACTGATTTAGGTCTGGCTGTGCCAATAGCTGACTCTATTAAATCAGATGAAATGCCCACCAGTATGGCCCTACCCCATCACTGGTTAAGAGATTAAAGAGACTTGGATGGCCCTGGCTCTTTAGCCTGCAGAAGAGCTCCACTACATTTAAAAGGGAATTAATGCTGTACATGCAAGTGGAAATGAGTAGAGAATGGTCATATTTAGCAGTGGATTTATACAACCCCCTGCCTGAAGAATTGGAAATCAAGTTCAATTCAAGTGCAACCATTTTGGAATTCAGAAAACCGTCCTGAGAAAAATCACTCATAAAGGAGTTAGGCACCGGTCGAATAACAGGCTGTGGTGCTGAGCCCATAAGGGCACAACAAACAACACAGAGGAAACACACTGAAAAGCTACAATAACTGATAAGATGTAGTCACTGGCTTTTTTTTTTCCCCCCTCTCTCTTGTTTATCCATTGCATCTTCTGGACAAAGAAAGCGGAAAGCCCTAGCCAAGGAGTTCCCCTGTGTCATAGTTAGCTCAAGTGCTTTCTCCAAGTCCCACTGGTGTAAAGGAACATATTGGCTGGGAAGGGACATGGTTATACAGTTCTGGCAAACTCCATCTGGCATATATGTCCCAGGGGTGCTGCAGACAGCTGGCATTAGTTTTAATAGTCAGATTCAAATCTTTCTCTGGATCAATGTGTACAAATCAGACCTGTAACTCTGTTGCTGTGCTCCTGCACAAGGCAGGCTTTGCCACAACTGGAAAACACAGAGTTTTATCTTATTTGTTAATTTCTAAACCTAAATATTATCCACTGAAACACCAGTCACTCAGCATCATCTTCCCATTTTTTGTTGTCTTTCTAGCAGAGGAAACTGAATTTAAAGCCCTTTAAAGGGGATCTATCTCAATCTGTCCTAATCTGCTGAAAAGGAAAATCATTATAACCACAACGCAATCCCTACAAATTCAGGATATCAAACTCTCCTAACAAAAAGATCAAGGCAGTTAAAATGAACCTCTTCTTCCGCTGGCGATACCAAATACTGTCAAGCAGACTGGATCAAAAATCCCTACAAGATTGTCCATAAACAAAATCTAGCTGAAATCATACCTGAAGAACCTGTATGCTACCTTAAAAATTTAAATGAAGAAAAATTTAATAAAGAGGTAAAGCTGTTTCTTCCTTCTTTTTTCCCAAATATCCTGAATGAGTACTTTAAAAATTAATTTAATTATTTTTGTAATTTTGATACTTTAAATGCTTATCAATACTAGAGCAAGAAGTCCAATAATATGTATGAAAATAGGCATTCATTGCACACTGTGTCATAATTCAAGACTGTGGTGCAATACCACAGAAACATGGGCAACACAAATGGCTAAAAATGTTAATAATAATAATAATAATAATAATAATAATAATAATAATAATAAACCTATTATCTATTGCTATGAAATTTTACTAGCAGGAAGAAGCATAGCAGACAGACGACTTCTTTCACAGTCCTACATCACGGACTAAGAAACTGTTACCCCAATACTGCAGATATTAGTCCTTGAGAACAGTCCCATTGAAATGTAAAACCTCAAATGTTCTTTTCTGCATTATGTTTAAAAAGGTCTTTCTTTTAGAAAAAAAACAACTTTGACATCATTCCAGTATCTAAAGACATTGTAGGATAAAATTGCTTCTTCCATATGACATTCATTCTAACAGAAGACTATTCAAAAGCTGTGTTTTGAAGTTTAAAAAAAATGTCTTCATTTATATAAAATTTGTTAACAGTATGAATAATGATAGAGAACTGGATAGCAAAAAGATTTTTTAAAATAAATGTTGGGTTTCCCTTCATGCTGTTTTAAGTGCCTATTATTCTCTTAAGAGTTACATATCAGCAGAGCACCAATTGAACACTAATTCCAATTCTTTCATGACTCAGCTAATTAATCTGAAATTAGTGTCAAATGTTTATGTTCTAGTAACAAATAAGGGTTTGCTTGAGCAGCTTCTATGGGCATCATATCCAAATGTGGCAGTTCTATTACTTAACATTTTAAAATATGATCAAAAGGGTAATTGGTCTTAAAAAAACCCAAACCCCAAAATACTCCCTCTTCTCCAATCCAATTCTTCCCTTATGGCTATGTGGGAAGCTGTTCAAGTTTGACTCTCTAATGAAACAAATAAAATAATGAGACAGCTTTTTAGATCTATCCACTGTAGCAAGACAAGGGAGATACAGGTTTTCCATGGTGTGTTTCTTCCATAATCCATGTACAAAATATTCTGGTTTATGTAACAGAACGTTTTCCCCCTCTCTGAAGCACTGCTTTGAGTGAGGCACTTGAACTGTCTCTCAGCCTCCAATATAGTACTTTTCTGGTATGTCCATCAGACCTTCATTGAAGAAACTGAGATTGAAGGGTGCATGTGTGTGTGTGTGTAAACCTTAAAAACAGTGAGGGAAGAAAGAAAGAATGAGAGATTGGCATAATGAAACCAAAAGCAGAAAAAGAGGCATCTTTTATAAAAATGGTGTCCAGAAGGTATCAAACTTGTCTAATGACATCGCCTTCTTTGGATTGCAAAGGCATTTGAAACAACCTTA
>VYZT01030523.1:0-13646 GCA_013400735.1 Pomatostomus ruficeps | reverse complement strand
GAAAAGAAGATGGGTGTTTTTAAAGGTTTAGTTTTACTTCTCATATCCTCCTTCTAACTCTGGTAGTAATAAATTTCACTTTGCAACTTAAGTTGAGCCTGTTTTGTCCTTGGAGTGTTTTCTCCCAGTTCCTTATCTCAACTCATGGACCCTTGTGTTAATATTTTTTCCCCTCCTCCTTCACTCTGCCCAGCTGTGGCAGGGGAGAGAACAAGTGAGCGGTTGCCGTGGGTGCCTGGCATGTGGCCAGGGTCAAACACTTCAGCAGCAGAATTTAACCCCAGATTTTGCCCTCTGTAACAACAGTGTGACTTTTATCCTCATTTATTCTAAAAATACAGTAATCCATGGCTCTCTAGCAGTTGAGGAGTGTGGACACAGGCAATCTGTTGCAGCCAGTTCTCTGTTAGACTTGCTGGGTGGTAACAGAGCTGTAACCTGGGAGCAGCTGCAACGTAAGCAACGCCACTCATCTCTTTACACTCAGCAGCTGTGTAGGAAAAAAATGGCAGCACTGAACTGGCACTGCCTGATTCCGTACTTATCAGATATTATTTTAGCATTTATCACTAAATTCAGTGGCGTAAAACCTGACGCTCTCCTGTCAAGCTCTCTCACTACTATGCTGTACAGGAGACTGCAGAGTAGCCAGCTCAGCAGGTGGAACTGTGTATAGTCACACAAAAAACCTGAATGCCTTAAAGTGCAGTGGGGCGACCCTGACTGGGTACCAGGTGTCCACCAAAGTCACTATCACTACCTCTCCCCAGCTGGAAAGGGTAGAGAAAATACATTGAAAGGTTTGTGGGTCAAGATAAGGATGGGGGAAAATCAATCACCGATTATTGTCACAGATCAACTTGGAGAAATTAATTTAACTTATTACCAATCAAATCAGAGTAGAGTAATGACTGGGTCTCTCAGAGATACTATCCCTGCTGCTGATGTCCTCAGCTTTGGAGAGTTCCTCTTGGAACTGCTGGCATTGGCTCCATCGGACACAGGGAAGTTTCTGGAAGTTTCTCTCTGAAGCCACCCCAGTAACACTCCCACCCTGCCACTAAAATCTTGCCATGTAGATCCAGTCCTATTAACCAAGCCATTAAGTGATTTTCAAGACATACACGACAAACAGAACAAGCTGCGCATCATGATAAGAACTCTCCTTTTGATCAAACAGCTTTCCCTTTTTATCTGAGATACAGCAAACAGGCAGCTCTGACTTCTCTCACCTTGAACACTTTTGGGCCTACAGGAGAAAGATGAAGAGCATCAGTTAAACACTGTAACCCACACCATGCCTCAAGTAAATAATTTTTACAGAGATGAGTGCATGCAAATTCAGCAGAGACTTTGCCTTGCAGGGTGCGTTGGGCTGTGGACTGTAGACAGCAGCCTAATCGAATTTTGCTGTGAGTATGTGCAAGCACTTTCTGCATACCTCTCGCTTGGGGTGCTAAACTTAAGCATCATCAAATTGACATAAATGCAATAGGCTTCAAATAGGAAGATAAGCATTATCATAAGCCTAGAACAAAATTCTTAAGCCATCTTGTCTGGATCCCTCCCCCACTCCAGGACAGCTTCCTGTGATATGCACTGAAACACTTTTTTATCTGCTTCTGGTGTACCTTTTTTTCACTCTTGTATAACATCACCTTGTTAGCATTCAAACAAAACAATATCCAAGGCCAATATTGTGTGCATTAGCAGCACCCTGTCCCAACACACCACCCTGTTGGGAGATATTTGTAAACCTAAGCCTTGGTATTCAATTTTTAATTAACAAAAAAACCCTTATTATGTAAATTTTTTCATCCATCTGGCACTAAAATTGCTGAGTTGCTTTGTTGCATTTTCAGGACGAGTTTGAGACTACTAGAAGAAAATTACAATATATTTCTCTCTCTGTGGTTCACCTGTCTAGTTCAAAGGCAAAGGATGTTTGGAATTGAGAAAATAAGTCCTACAGAAGATATTACCCATACACATATTTTTATGCATTCTTTCTACTTAGCAGCATAAAGGCCTCTTTTTGCCTTTTCATGTGTTTTCTCTGTTCTGTATCAGGTCTCTGCATTTTCCCCCCCCATCAGATCTTAATACACAAAAGGACAAACAGCAAACCAAACCAAAAAGATGTCATTAATGCCTTGTCCATAGTTTGACACAGGCCCAACTTTGCTGTTCCAATTTAAAGACCTTCTTGTGGTGAGATGACTTAAAAGTAGAATATTTTTATATTGCAATCTAGCACTTGTTGTCCCCAGTGATTCCTTTATCCTCTTGGGGGTATCTTCAGGGATTGTATATTGAGTTTTTAAATCAAACTCTCTGAGTCTTTCCCTTTTGTTACTTTTAAACTTGCCGCTGAAGGAATTCTTTGTGAGCTTTGCAGAAGCTTCTGTAGTACTTTTTGCTTGTTACAGCTACATTAAGTACTACATTAAAAAGAAATTCAAAGAAACGAAAAAAAACTTTGTTTCTAACTGAAAACAGAGATGGAAGAACATACAAGGAGCATGTTAGGAACTGCTCTTTTTCTGACTTAGTTTCATTAGATATCCCAGTGGAAATATAATACAGAATATTTGTTCATAAATAAAGTGAACATCTGATTAATTCTGTTTCTATACTTTTAATTGATCCATTTCTCAATACGTAATGCACAAATTACCACATCTATGTTCCACAAATGAAGGAAAGCCCACATGAAACCCTAAAATATGCACTGGAAGAGACTTCGGGGATTTTCTAGCACAAGGTAAGCTTTAAGTGAGTTCAGTCCCTTTCCTTGCTCCTTTCTGAAAGGCGTCCACCACATTCCATTTTAACACCAGCCTCACCTGGCACCACCCTATGACACCTTTCACACCAAAAGTGCCACCACCCACCCAAGCCAGCCAGCCAATCCATCAGGGCCAATCTCTTGCTGTGGGACTGGCAATTGCCAGATGCTGCAGCAGAAGCTGAGTATCTTTTAACAGCGCATCTAATTATCTATATTATCCAGGAGAGGAAAGAAGAGTTCTTTATATCTCCACATGGCAATCGATAGCTGCAGAACTTGGAGATATAATCCTTGACTTAACTATAATTTGTAGCTTGTGCCACTACAGATGTCATTCTTCAAACAGAAGCTGCCCAACATCAGATACAAACTTCTGAGTTCATTACTGCAGCCACTGACAACAACAGCAGGGTTTTCCTTCCCTGGTGATAAAGCGTGTGTCTACACAGCTATCAGTGCAGTCTATCAAATGCCGAGTGCTAATTGTCTTTCCTCCACAGCTATTACTGCAGAACCAAATAGCTCCTTCTATAAAAGAAATCAGAGAAAGAAGGAAAAGAGAGTTTCAGCTCAAGGAGGTTTTGTTTACATGTTTTTTCAGTGAAACTGCAGTGCAAAGGAGCAAACCCAAAAAACTATGGACTCCAAAGCTGTCAATAAAGCTCCAAGATTTCTAGGATGCCCTTGAATATCAGGGAAATTTTCCCAAAGATCAATTTCTCTTATGTGAATTTTCTTGTTTATGTTGGCCCCCAACACATTACGATTATTTAAGTAACCCAGGATTAATTATTTTGGTCTTTTACAAACCAAATCAGTAAGCTGTGAAACAATGTGAAAGCAAGAATCTTTGTTGTTTAGGCTAAAAAAAGCTAAAAGAGAAAATGCTACATATCTAGGCTGACTCCAGAGTTTGCTGTAACCTAATAAAAAAGGACACAAACTGATGCAGCTTATTCCCCTGGAAACAGGAATTTAAATTTACATTCATTTAATCTGAACACTTCAAAAGGAACATCTTAAAGCAGAATGATGTTCTACAGTTCATATGGCAATTACTACATGGTCATATTGTCCATTACTGTGGCTCTTCTCCTGCACTGTATGTTTTCATTGCTCACTAATTACAGGAATGCAGAATCAATTAAGAGAAGATAATGAAAGGGAATATATCATTTCCATAAATAAAAAGATCCACTTTTTTTAGAAATGTTACATAAGCAAAAGAAGGAAATCAGCTTTAATTTAACAGATGGCAATCCATTTGAGGACACTGCTCACCACTAACCTACACTTCCTAATTAGAGAATTCTGGCACTGTGAACCTTTATGTATGATTTTGTTATGGTCTTTCCTGCCTAATGCACTTTGAAGGGCTAATTAATAGTAACCCACACTAGCCAATACAGATAGACTAAAGTAAAAAGAGAATTCCAGATATACATTATCTGGAAATAATACTCACTCTCTGAAAAACAGCTGAAGAATTTTATTGACCTAACTTGTTTAAACAAATGACACTCAAGTAATTTATTGACAAAGCAGAACAATGGCAGGACATTTTTTCTATCAGACATCACACTGCATTGCCTGTAAATGTCTCGTGTAATTAATTAATTAAGACTTAAATATTTCTGTGATTAATTTCTATTAAAAATTCATAAAACATAATGTCACTTAGGGAAAGAGATTAAGATTACTAGCATTTATTGACTGGGCTATAAAAAAAAAAATCTATTTAGAAAAAACAACTCTCCTAGTTCAGCCTCAGAACACTGAAAGCATTTCTTGCAAACACTGTGAAAACAAAGTGCTGATATTGCTCATACTTTTGGTGCATTTTCATTTTTCATTTGAGGATTGCTTTTAGCAGATGTTATTTAGGGACACTTATTCAACTCAACAGATGCACACAGAATTTCCAAGTAGTCTGATCCCAAACCTACAAGGATTTGGCTTAAAATGGTGGTGCACCTTGCCCAAATATCTCAGTTCACTCTCCTCCATTCCCTGCTGAGCTCTTGCCACATCCAACACAACCTGCAGAGAAGATCCTGCCAGCCTTTCCCCCTTCCCTTTCCCTAATTTCAGCTCTGTCCCTCTCTTCATGGCCTCTCAAGCATCCTCCCTTCCCAGCCTCATACTTCAGGCACTGCCTCCCAGTATAAATCACATTCTGTCTGCAACAAATGGTAGAGTCCTCTTTTTTTATCTTTTCTGCTTTTACCACATTGGAACACACTATTCAGCTCAACCTTCCCATAGAAACAAAGATGATTTACTTTTATCCCTCTTCCTCACTAAAGCCCCAGGCACACCCGGAGGGACCAGTGTACAGAAGCACCAAAGCCACACGAGGCACATAGTGCCTACACAGATAACATTTCCCTCCTATCTGCAGGAGATACAGTTTTTAAAACCAGCAGGGGACACCAGATTACCCACTCTGACCTCTGTTTTACGGCACATTAGATTCCTCCCAATTACTATTCCACTGAGATATGCAGGTTTAGACCAGCCAGCTGACTTCGCAAGAACAGGGCTAACCTCTTCCATCCCACAGGAAGCTATAACAAGAAAAAGAAACTTAGAGGAGAATCAAAAAAAAATGATTTCCTGGTATTCCAGCCGTAGCTGTTACCAATGCATATTGCATTTCACTTCATCTTCTATATAACTCTTAGCATATTCAGCTCTGATGGAAATTAGCATGGTAGAATGGCAACAAACATACCCAGGGCTCTTCAACCCTCTTGGCTGTATCATTTCTATTTATCTGTTGTCTTTGTAAGTCCCTTTTTTATAAACTCATTCTTGAGGCTAAACATTAATGAAAGATGCAAACTCAAAGTTCAAGTTTTCTGCAAGCTCAATAGAATTTAAAATCATTACAAATGTTTTTATATAAAAAGCTAATATTTTTAATCTTTTTTATTTTTTGAATTAAAAGCCTCTTTCATATTTGATGTATTAACTGTATTAGCATTTGTTCTCTATGAATATCAAATATTGGTGATAATTATTTGCATGTTAATGCTTATTAGTACATCCAACTGGATGTGAACAATAAATAGAAAAAAGTTTAAAGTGAAAAGCACTTCATATTCTATATTTCTGGAAAAGGATGGGAAGCTGTAATTATCAGTGATTGCAGCCAAGCCTGTAATAATCAGACTGAAATCTAAGGTGAAACTAATATGAAAACTGTAAAGTAGTTTAACATAAGGTAGAGGGTTAAATTAGTTTATTAAAATTGGCTAGAAAACAGAATAAATTTAGTTTCTTTACATTTGCTCAGGTACAACATTTTAAGTAATGTAAGCAGTTAAATAACCTTGTCCCTATAGCCCTCCTTAATTCATTCAATAAAATTCTGGTTTTATGCCTGGTTGGTTTTGCTTGTTTGTTTTAAAAGGAAAAAGATTATTTGGGGAATAATTAGAGACCGGGTAAATGCAGGAGAATCTTGCTCAGCTTGTTCTTTGGGGTCACTGTCCCGCCCTGTCCTTTTCTCTTAGTTTTGCTCCTCAGGGATGCTCTCTCTCTGCTCTCACAGATCACTGCAAGGTTTCTCCTCCTTCAAAAGCCCAGGACCTTCCCACCCTGCTCCCCATTGCTTGGCAGGCTGCTGGCCATAGAAGGGAGATGCCAAAGGGACTCTCAGCAGCAGAAGGGGTAGGATCCAGCAGGGCTCTCTCACCACTCTGTCACCTCATATTTGCAGGGAAATTACCAGTCCTTTGGGAGAAAACCTGTGCCTTGGTGCCCAGACTCAGACAAGGAGACTGGCTCTGGATCTCACAGCACTGTGGGGAGCAGCTGGTGTAGGGGAACAGATCCCCCCACATCCACCCTGTCAGCCGCTGGTGTTTGTTCTCCCTGGGAAAGGGTAATCCCTGCTTAGGATAAAAGAGATTTATCCCTGCTGGTTGTTTAAACAAAAACTGCTATGAGACAGTGAATATACACTTGGACTGCGCCCAGTGGGATTCGGGCAGTGGTTCTTGAGGGCATGTGAAAGTCTCTCAGCACAGTCCCAGTCAAACACAGCTCCTGGGTCTGAGGCAGGTCCTGACCCCACAGTGACCCCAGCCCAAAGGCAGGGGTGATAGCCAAGCAGGGACACCAGCACCTACACTGTGACAAGATAACCTCTTCTTTCTTTGTGAAAACCGAGTTTAATTGCATTTCCATTCATGTTAATGACCTACATAATTTTCAATAACTGGATACAATTTATCTTTTCTTAATTAAAAAAATGGAAATTAGCAAAGAGAAGGGATACTGGAAAATGCTTCATTTGAAACCTCTTCATTAATTATCAGGATATCTAAACACCATTTTGAGAACTGCCCTTACAGAACAAGAATCTAACCAATAATTTTTTTCATTAGTCATTTTGAGTTTACTGTAATTCTCCAATTAAAAAACAGCACCTACTTCTAGGAGATATCTGTTTTATTTGGGTACTGTTGGCTTCACTGCTAAAGTGAGTGGTAAATCCACATATACTTTCTTGAACAGATAGCACAACTGTGAGTATAAATGTGAATGTACACTCTGAACTCATTAAATGAAGATGCTTAAATCTTACTGATGGTCTTATAAATTGCTCGGATCTTCCCAGAATTTTTAGTGGGCTTTGTATCAACCACAGAATTCTTTAAATCCTTATTTTAAAATTAATAATTATAATTCACATCATGTTCCTTATAACTAGATCTGACATCAGCTTTTGATGGATGAAACAAAACAAACCAGACTTGCAGAAGTTGGGTATCCCTATTATATGGTTGCATATGACAAGGGTTTATAAACTCAGTGTAACACACTGTGTTTACCAAGTCTCATTTTACATTTGTGGAGTTACTAAATTACTTTGACATATCCCCAGTTTATGTTCTGTTACTGAGGAATAACTACACAACAGATGGCAGTGTATTTGCATAACAATTTTTTTGGGGCAGGTCAATCTACAAAGTAGTTATAGGGATTGATATATATTGGTGAACATGGGGATTATTTTTGCACTATCAATCAGACAGTCAGTCAACATGGTAATTTCTATATTGTAAAGGAGAGGTTCAGCAAATATGTATCGTTATGGACAATTCTTTAAAGAGCAGATCCATAATACCAAGAGTAGAGCCAGTACATGGAAAATGATGCTTCTAGATAGAATCGTTTTCCTAAGGGACTTCAAACTTCTGAATCTTAAAAATAATATTAACAAAGAATGACTATGAAATCATGCTGCAATTCATTTGGTGTATGAATAAATATCTATAGCTGTATCTATTGCACTCTTCAGCATTAAACAACAGATAATTATGGACTTTGTCATGTCAAGTGAAAATAATATCTTGCAAAGATGCTAATTATTGCAAAGGAAAGCTATGCTGCTCTGAAAGCAATGTTGTTTATTTATTAAAAAATGAAAAAGCAAATCCTAACCAAAACTCTAAATCCTGATTCCTGTAATACAGCCAAAGATATTGGAATAGAAAGTTGCATTTTCTCTTTATTTCTTAGTCTAAGGGAAATTACTTTGATTGTCTTATGTCAGCCACCACTCTGCAATGCTACATAACCTGATGGCACTGATTAATTCATTGGGACTACTTGATCCTGTGTTAAGATGGAATGACTGGAGAGAGGAGGTAGAAAATTAGTCAACCTGCACCTCAGTATGTCTGGCTTCAATTTCCAGTCCTATCCCGGTGATGTTGCCTGGATTCATCTATATGCATGTCAGCAATTAAGACAGTGGTTCATTCTCTCTAAGAATATAAAGCATTATATCAAAGTGAGGAACGGTTGTTACTTATAGTTGATATACATTGTAAGTGCTTCTTTCTATTTTGTCTGCCTGTAAGAACTGAGGAGTGACAATCAAACTAACGTTCATCCAAGGAGACAGCTAATATTGATATGACTTTGAGACAAAGCAGGGAAAAAAATAACGGAAGAGTTAACAAAGCACTGTTAGTGTGTGTTCTCTCAAGGAACAATACAAAGTTCTTACTAATTAGTGCATTTTTTAAAAAAGAACATCTCTTTTGGCATCCTACTGCAATGTATGACTGCCATTGGGGAGGGCAGGGAACAGCTGTTTTCCATGAGAAATCCTAGCTCATCTCTGTGGGTGAGTATTTCTATTTGTATGTATCCTGCTTAGTGCCAGACCACTAACTATCAGTAATGCATGCTCTGCCTTTGAGACACAAAAAAGGGGAAGTGGTGTAATAATTTGGAGGTTGAAAATTCACTGCTTGATGCCTCCTGTAGTAAATTTGACCCTGGAATATTAAAGGGTGTTAAATAAATTGGACAAAGAGGTGTTTGGGGAGTAAAAGTGCCAGACACACTGCCATGAATGAGCAATTAGATGCTCGTGAACCAGCTTATCGCAAATTACATGTCTACAATATCTATTACTGTAATGACCTTCAGAGTTGGCTTCATATTCTCCCTTAAACTATTGAGCATGCTGTGTATAATCAATTACGTCTGCAATTAAAATTATAATTTGTCTAACAAACTCTTCTTCACTTTCTGACAATTTTTTTAAAAGTCTGTTACATACTGGTAAAAGATAAATATTCATTTTCTGTTATGTTCTTATTTTTTTTTCTTACTCTGGCTAATTTATTAAATCATCTCTCCATTATTTTTTAAGTTTTCAGCAGAATTTATTTAAGTTTCAGTCCTGAATGTCATGGGATAATTACAACATTTAACAGCAATTTATCATTTCCCAATAGGGTTTGCAACCTGTCTTTGCCTGCTTATTGAAATTTGTTTGCATGTTTCACTCAATGGTTACTGCAAATATTCTGCCTTTCACTTCTGCACAGATATTCACTAGTTTACTGGAGTGACCAGAAGATATTCTGCTGAATAGAGCTGCCATCTGTTTTCCAGCCCAGAGCTCCTGAGGTCAAGTCAACCCCCTGTAAGCAAAATGCAGCCCTGGCCATTATGGAATATGATGTCATTCATAGCAATCTGCTGCCAATCATAGAGTCTCTCAGGCAGGCCACTATAGAACAACTTTTTTGCTTATGTATCCAGGTGTTCAACAAATAGAACGATTTATATAGAAATACAACATGCTAATTATAAGAAAATTGAAAGACATGGAAGAGGGGTTTAAAAAATGGGTCCATGCATTTTATGTATTGAACAAGCAAAGCAAACCCTTCTAGCCCCCAAGAAAGGATAACGTTGGATTTTCCAATGTACAACTGGTTCAAAAGGTCTCATGTGCTGAAACCCTGTGCTGACCCTGAGAGTTTTGAGTGAATCCACATATCCCTAAGCCATCCCTCCTCTCTCCAGGACCATCACCATGAGGGGAGCCAGGGTGCTGAGCGCAGCAGCTTGGCCTCAGGCAGGGGAAGGCCAGGATGGGCACGCATCGCACAATACCAGGCTGGAACAGTGCTCTGCCCAAGCCTGTGCACTCTCCTAAGCTCTTCCCCTAGCCCAGCTGTGGGGAGCCAGCCCAGCGACAGCACATTCCCAGCACAGTGGTGATTAAACACACATGGAGGCTGTACAGATGTGCAGAGTCCTACAGCAGAACAAGGTTCTGTCTCCTCACCCCAGTCTGCTGCCAGGCAAGCCCAGCAAACTCAAGCAAAATGCAGATCTAAAGCCAGTGAATGAGATGCCAGTGCCTGTCCTGAAATGTGCTGTTAATTACGGAGGCAACCAGGGAGGCACCACCTGAGCCCCAGGTGCCCTCAGGGCACTGCAGTGTCACAGCACTGAGCTGAGGAATTGCACCCGAGCAGTTTTCTCCCCTGGACAGCTCTGCTTTGGCACGAAGTATTTTTTATGCAGAAGGGAATTAGCTGAAATACTCATTTCCTGCTCCCAGGACCTGCTCTTAAAGCTCCCAATTAAGTGAAAGTATGTCAAACCTTTGCTTACTTTCCTTCTCCAATGTAGCGTTTCTCTGGACTCACACATACTTAATGCTATGAAAAACTGATATCTATCCAGAAATGAGAAGTGATGAAGCTATTATACAAAATTAATTTTCCCACAGAAATGAGTTTTGTATCCTCTAGATTTTGTACCTTTGGAATGTACTGCACCTGAATGGGCTCTGAAGGATGAGTGACCTCTGTGAAGTACAGCTAAAAGCACAGGAAATGAGGGGGAAAAAAGGCCCCTTAAGGTACAGAAATACCCATGAATCACTTCTCTCAATATGCAAGAGAAAATGAATAAACTACCCTATATTTTTTATTTATTTTTGTCAACAAAATCTAATCAAAGTTCATTTTTTAAGAAACTCAATACTTACATGAAATTAGATTACATAGAAAATTAAATCACAAATCCATGTAACTAGACCCTGCCTCTGTTTCCATTTCTCCAAAACACAACTTTGCTCTCTTGAGCACCTCATTTAATTCTAGTGTTGCAAAATACACTAAGTTTAAAATCTTTTTTTAACTTCAGTCAGTCTTCACAATCACTGAATAAACTAGGTGGAGACCTGAGGAATTTAACATCTCAACAGACTGGGAGCAGCACAGGAGATATGCAAGAGATAACAACCATCAAGGGCCATCAAGGGCTTTTAACAAACCATCAACATAAGACAATACCCCGAGCAGCGGGGGAGCCACCTATTCCAGGAAAGGACTGATAAGGAAATCGAAAAATTAAAATCTAAGTAACATGAGAGGTGAGGAAATTCAGATCCAATTAGAAACTGAATACTGAGGGTTGCTCAACTCTGGACCAATGAACTTTGAAACAATGTATCTCTATGGGGTTTTGACTGTATAAAATTTGGGGGGAAATTCGGTTAAAACATGTACCATAGAAGGATTTTCTCTGCACACCCGGGTTATGTGTGAATGAAATGATTTCTGTGGCACATCCTGGGCAGCACACCATCCTGGCCAGAAGTAAAGCAATGCCTTGATTCTCTTAACACTAAAAATGTTGTTGGAGAGTTTTTATTTTTCCCACAGTTTTCGGTGACACTAGGAGGCTGAGCTTCCAAACTAGTTATGGATTTGATCATTTAATAACATGAAGTAAGTAATTGTGTGGGGAAAAATTTATTATTTAATTAGGCCTTACTGGTAATCAATAGCAATCTATTAATTCATTAATTTGCATATCCCTTGTTTTTATGTATGTCCAAAAATTGTTAGCTTTTTTTTTTAATTTATGAACTTTCTACCTTCATTATGCAAAAGGAGGTGCTCAAACTGTATATATTAAGCAGACAAAACAACTGAGAAGTGGAAATGCCTCTCTGCCCTACAGAACTGACTGCAGGCCAAGGTTTAGTACTGAAAACAAGGAAGAGAAATAAAACAACAGGACCTATTCTCCCCAAGATCCATACATAATTCTCATTAATGTTAATGAACAATACTAAATGGATATGCACTGAAGGGAGTTTATTAGAACTTACTAAATGCTCGTATTTTCCTTTTTTTTTTTTTTTTACTTTATAGTTATTATAACTGAACTTCTCCAGGTGAAGTGAAAGATATTTAAAGAAGAGATAAAAATGTTATATCAAATTATGCTTCATAGGTTATTTTCTCAAAATGCTATTTTTCATTCAGAATTATTAGATTTACACATATGACTAATAACTGTAGGCTTAAATTATAAACTATATGAAATCAAAAGGTTACTTACAATTGTAGGATCAAAAATGTTTGTAAAGAAGTGGAAAAAGCTCCATTGATTTAGTTCACATGTTTTCACAAGTGAACTGAACCGTTTACACCAGAGAAAAATCTTGCCGCAGACACCAAGGTTGTGCTACTTACATGAGGCTCGGTCAATCAAAGACAGGTTATAAATTCATATTCTGCTGGATCATAATGCTGAATGTAACTCAGGCTGGCCTCACCAAAAGGCACAATGTAAAGAATGGCTTTTGTTGAGTGCAGAGATGACTTTTTTGCAGGAAAAAAGGATTCATTACATGCAGTGTGAACTGATCCACTCCTCAATCTGGGCAGACTGACCACCCCATAAGATAACTCCTCTCCAGCTGAGGTGCTGGAAGGCCAGGTGAGGAAATATCACAGTGATATTACATTTTCTATACCTTCTCAATTGAGAATTAATAAAGCTCATTCACAGATCCATAAAAAACTCCCAAAAAACAAACCAAAAGTGTTATCTCCGGGCATTATCTTTATTTCTAATACAAAAAAATTATAATTTAAATGGAAGAAATTCAACATTCATGAAATCAGGTAGAGGTAGAGATTCATCATTAGAGATCTTTACAAATAAGATCAAGACAATCATTCACAAGAGCACTTTCCATCTGGTGTAGTTTATTTTCTTTCAGCCTCTCACAGAGAGAATTTGGATCAGTGATGCCAGGCAGACAACATGGAATGAAGATTTCATGGTAGTGATGAAGGTGGTAACTCACAAACAGAAAAAGTGGAAAAGAAAATGGTTTGGTTTGTCTGAGATAATAAGGTAGAAGATTGCCAAAGGAAAACCCATTTTTCTCCTTCCAAAGACCCAGGCAATCTAGCAAACACAGGATGTCTTTTCAATCTTCTGCTTTTATCACAGGCTATAGATTTCCCCTGCTTCTGGCTGCAGAGCCTTGCTCTGAATTCTCCTGGGAGGTCTCTCAGCCCAGAGCTGAGCCTGTGCCAACAAACCCAGCCTGTTTGCATAGGTCTGCAGGGTCATTGCTGTGATGGGTTTCATCCACAACCCAAAAGGGACCAGTTTCTCAGGGTTCTCCCACTTGGACATGCTGCCCTTCTCTCTGAGATCCCCTATACACCCTGCACAAAGCTCCAGGTCAAGGGACAAGGGATGGGAGACAATGTTATGG
>VYZT01030522.1:636-12470 GCA_013400735.1 Pomatostomus ruficeps | reverse complement strand
AAAATTCCACCACTTTTAAGCTTTACTAACCATGGCAAAGAAATCTAACAGCAACACTGTTAGCAGATTTTCATGCAGATTTCAGTACGGCCCCACTGGTTTAGAGAAGATCATTATGACAATTATGTTCTGTTCCTTAAACTGATCTGCGGTTAAATGGGGATTTCTGTGGAATCATGAAAATCAAAGGGCAGACTCTACTAAAAATGTTTTGTAGCTGCCTAGTCACAGAGTGAACTGCCAAAAATTTGGCATTGGTAATTTTATCTCTGGCAAAACATGGCTTCCAGAAGCTTTTCATCACCAGCAGAGCAAACAGAATAGCAGAGACAGACACCACTAGGTTGCTGACACTGTAAAGGGGAGATCATGGAAATGATTTTGAAAAATTATCATCATTCTCCCTTCCTGAAGTTTAGGGGGAAAAAAAAGAAAAGCTAAAAAGCTGTACATCCTTGGACGAAAAACTGGGTGTTTGGGTCACTTTTCTTAATGGAAAAGAGAAACTTTTGCAGCTTTATAAATGGCCTTGTGAACATTATCTTTCCAAACCAGTTATGCAAAACAGGAAGGAATTATAAGTGTTTAAAAACACATGCCCTGCTCACACTGTTACATGCCCAACAGTAACAGCATACAGCTGTCACCTCCTAGACCTTCTCCCAAAATGTACAGGGTTGCTGATTCTGAAGTTGACAATGCCTGGCAATAAAACTCATGCATAATATTGAAAGGGAAAAAAAATCCTTTTTTGTTGCTTTCCATTTATTTCTTTTATTCATTCTCCCCAACCAGATACTGGTTTTCTCTCAATATTTCCAGCATGTTTGCCTTCAATGAAAAAATTAAAAAAAAGTCCTTGGGGGGTTTTGTGTTTGGTGGGTTTTAGTTTTTGTTTTGTGGGGTTTTTTTGTTCTTGTAAACATAAAACAGATATCCAACAATTCTTAAAGGAGACAGAAAGAGGGGAAAGAGCCCTGGCAGGTGTGACTAGCACTGGGGTGTCTCCATATAGCCTCCTGTTAAGCATGGTCCAGTATCCTGTTGTGTCCTACTCCTACTCCTTCCATTCTTAAATGCTGCATACCCAAAACACATCATCTTCTTGGCTTCTTATTGATCCATCACACTCCCTGGACTGATATCCCAGGGGCTCTCCAGAGATCCCAGAGGATGAGAAACCTCTTGCACAAAAAAAAATTGAACTACACTTCTCAAAACCAAACTACAAGACTCACTACTAGACCTGCTGCCTAAGGCAGCCACCTCCCAACCCAAAGCTGAAGAAGACAGGGAGCAAGGAAAGTTAATGCCCTTTCAGCATCCTACCAAATGCTGAAAGCACCTCTGCAAAGACACTCCCCAAACTTTGTGGAGAAAGAGCCATGATGATGAACATGCTGGAAAGGGATGTCTGAGGAAGAATAAAAAGAGCAGAAACAGGAGAGCCCTTCCAGTAGCCACTGCTACTTGAAAGGTTCCTTCCAATCAAAACCACTCCATGACAACATTGATTTTTGGTAGAGATTTCTAAAGCAAGAACCACATGGAAAAGGGAGTGAGAAACACAAGTGGGGGACTTTGTACCCCCATTCAAAGAGTACTTGCATTCTCACTCTTACAAGTCCTCTTTGGTTTAAATGTCCAGCTACCAGTGAGATTCCAGAGTCTGCTTGTTTCTATTCAGTCTTTTTCATTCAATCTCTCTTAGCTGTTTCCCTCTCCCCCACTGACAACCATTTTAATTTCTCTTCTTATCCCGCACTGTGTGCTTTTCCTGCCAAAACCACTGCCATTTAACAACACTGCCAAGCAAACAGGGTTTTTTTAGAATAGTTTAAAACAATCCAGGGTAAGAAAACTATGATACTTAGCAATATGGTTAAATGAATCAGGTTAGAACATATGCTGATTTTCACATTCAAATAAACCCAGCTTTGATCAACTTAAAAATTTCTGGCTGTCACCAAACTCTATTTCTATCCTTCCTCATCCCTCCCCACTTCCACTTTTTATTGCACACCCAATAGCCCACACACTCCCTAGCCTGCACTTCAAACCCATCAGATCTCATATACGGTGCTCACTGGAAGCTTTTCAGGCCCTGCCAAGGTCAACAGCAAAATCCCATTGGATGTCTATGTGATGAGTGTTTTGGCCAATTTGAGTGCACAGCTCAGAGATGGGCAAGGAGAGCCCACAGTGTGGCCAGCAGCAAGTCCATGCTCCAGTCTTTACACAGGGCAGCCAAACTCTCAGTTACAGTGACTTCCAGAACAAGTAGAACTGATTTCACTGCAGCTTTTCCACAAACACATCAACTTCTTAAATGTACTCCAAAGCAATTACAATATAGGGTGCGACAGAGGGGTGGTTCTTTTCCATACAGATGTTACAACAAGGAATTTTTCTTAGTTTAATACAAGACGATCCTGTGCCCAGGCCACACTTTACATACACACATGTATCAACACATACATGTGTATCTACACACATATGTATATTTACACATTATAATTTTACTTTGTATGTAAATAAGATGCCTAAGAAAATTTTTTAAATCAAGTCTTAAGCACATAAATGTTGTCCAAATCATATGAACATTCACCATTCTTTTTAGCCTCTTAGCTCCTCCAAGATTCTACACTACCACTCCTAAGAGTATAAACCATGGCCAAAGTCACTTCCTTGTTCCCCCAAGAGGACTCAGGATCTGATGCATCCAAGCATCAGAGAATGAGCAGGTCTGAAGCTGGAGGGCCTGGTTTCTGTTTCAGCTGTCACAAGCAATGCTGTGCGAATGATGCCTTAGAAGGAAAAAGCATTTCAGGAGTAAGAAAAAGAAATACCAGCTATCATTTCAGGGTGGAGAACTTCTACTTTGTCAGCTTTTGAATTAGTTTATGTTCTGTCCAGATGGTATAACTGGAACAAAGACCAGAGTAAATGTGGCTTTCAGATTAACAGACCATAACCGCTCCCCAGTGGCTCCACACACTCCTACACCAAGATACAGCCCCATACCTTGGGCTTGGCTTGACAAAACAGATTTGAGCACATGGGCACTAACATCCCACATACCTTGCATTTTTGAGCAAGGCAAGGAGTGGTACAGAGTCCTACCCTCAAAAGCACTAAAGTTAGGATGACTGTGAATATTAGGGGTTTTGCTACTAGTCCCAATTCCTTTATGGAGCTCTCGTATTCCCTGTATGGGATAGTGAGACAAACATCATTAAATTGTTGATGTACAGGTATTGGGCACAACAATAACTAACACAATAGATAACTAGATGCTTATTTAGTGAGAGGTAATAAAATAATCTGCCAGCTTCTTATCTTAGAACTGTCTCTGAGTTTATGTCAGTTCATTTCGCCCCAACATATATCCTCCCTATGCATACATATCTAGTCCCTCCCTTTCTGCACACACAAAGTGAATCTTCATTTTGCAGCACCAAAATCTGCATACAAAACATCACCATTCAGACTGCTCTTTCTGAGCTCACCACTGGACCACAGGCCAATGATGTCAGATTGGCAGTCTATGCATGGCACAGCAGCACCCACTTGCAGAGCTTAGTTACTTGTCATATTTTCCAACTTGCTCTTTTTTCCATGAGCCCATGTTTGCATATTGCTCTTGCAGCTTTTCACAAAGCTTGAAAATACCTTTCCAGCTGAGTTTCAGTCTCTAAATATGGTGTCTATCACAACTGAGTATATTCTCCTAGCAGACCCACAACTCACTGTGGCATTTAAACATTTCTACATACTTCATTTCACCTTCAGTCACATATATTGGCTCTATCAGATATTATTTGTAAGGCTATTGTTCTTATAACAGCTAATTCATTCCTGAAAAATCCTGGTATCATAATACCAGGAGGTTCCCTCTCTGACATAGATACAACTGGCTGATCTTTCAGCAAGTTACCCTGCAATGTCAATTACCTACACCCCTTCTAAAGAAATGGCCTTGCATGTAACTGACATCACACTATGTATCAGTAGCTTTTGGGAAGTCAAAATTTTTAATTCTTTCTTACCTATGCCCGACAAGCCATGATCTTCATTTTCTTTATAAGGAACCCCAGAGCCTCGGAAAGGCTAGAAATAGAAAAATTGAGCTGTATCTCTGAAGACAATTAGTAGTATTTATGCTTAGTTGCAAACTGTGCTATAGGCTTTCATAATTCAGTTCAAACACTATCAAGCAGCAGACACTTTATTTTAGCCATTTTCATAAAGGCAACTGATATGGCATGCTACTTCCATATGCAAATGAATCAACCCTAAGGACTCAAATTCTAACCACAATAAAAGAAGACACCAAATCATATCTTACTTCCCACACAAACTTTGATTTTTAGCCTGTTTTCCTCTTACAAAGTGTAATTGTGCTCTGACTAGCCAATATACAGTGCTCTGGAGAAAACAGCAGTATTTTCTAAGATTAGAAATATTTCTAATGCCTGCGCTGTTCATACCTGCAGAAACATCACAGTTCAGTTCATTCATTATCAATTCATTACAGCCTTTCTGCTAGATCAAGAGACAATCAATATGGGACCAGAATCTTTTCCCCCCAGCAAGACTAATGAGCTGCAACACTGTTCTCCAACACAGGCTTTCAACATAGACTCCAAAAGGTGTGCACATTGCAGTTTTGTAAACAAATACGTATAAATAAAAAGAAAACAAGACTAGAGATCAAATACAATTAACAGAAATACAGTTGTAATGGCATTTCTCACATGTTCTGGTCTCTCACAAAAGCTGTTTAAATACCTCCAAGCAGATGATAATGGGAACTTATAATATTTTTTGCATCAAGCATTTTTCCCATTTACATCCAGTTAAGGATTCACAGTTACTACCCACAAGGTGTCTCTCAGAGACTAACTCCTCAGATGTAATGAACCATGCTGTCTCAAGGATGAAATAAGTCTGGTTCTGACCCCAAACTGGCAGCTGCAGACTCCCTAAAGGCACTAAACTTCACCATAAATACAAGAGCTTTCTGGTCCAAAAGTAGGGCTGTTTCTGCAACCCGGCTCTCCAGCCCACAACTACATAACAGGTTCTTAAATAATTATCATCTACACACATAACTATTCCTGCAGGATAGAAATAGCAAAAAATGTTGCCTGGCAGGCTGTAATTTATTTGTTAGATCTGGTAGATGTTCAGATACGCAGGCAGAGATTAATGCTTCTCAGCCTAAATAAAGCTTAGTTATTTGTGTAAGGAGAAATCTGTACCTTTGTATCATCCTGGGACACCTCATCAGATGCCAAGCTCGCAGGATCCGCAAGAGGAAAGATTTCTGCCCTTAATAACAAGAAAATTCAGTTCGGGTCTGCTTTGGTTTCTGCTGCTGGTGTCTCTCCCTTGTCAGATAGGAAAGGGGACACAAGAAGCAGGCAGGCGAGTCAGAACAATGGACATGGGCAGCCCGTGCATCTCCCCGCAGCGCAGCGGCGATCCCGTGGGCAGCATGCAGGCTGGATGCACAACAAGGGCTATGTTATTGTCTCACTCATGTTGGGGCCAATTAACCCCACACACTCAGAAAACCAACAGCTCCAGGGCTGTGCCTCACACCAATGCCAATGCCACAGAGCAGCTGAACTCTGCTTTGCTTCTGCAGGGATTTCGTGCATTTTCTGTAATTAGACATTGCATTTTTAACCCAAAAACTAAAAAAATAACTTCTGTCACTTTTTTTTGGTTGGTTGGTTGGTTTTTGGTTTACGATTTCTTCCAAGGACCGTGGAGAAGGACACAGCAATGACAAAGAAACACCAAAAAAACCATCTCCCACACTTATCAAGTTCTGCCCAAATGCAGCCTGAAGACTACTGTGAAACAGCAAAGAGGAGTAATTTGGATACAGGAATGTAAATGAACACAAGCATCATTCATTTTTCCAGGAACATTATTATTTAGCAAACATATTTTTAAAAAATTAAAATTAAATTACATAGACAGAATCATCATGGTAAACATGCTTGATTTTATACTGAATCTTTCAACTCTAGGTTCATATCTGTCCTCAGATACCCTCTTCATTTCTCCAGCTTCAGCAAACAGTTAAACTAATTATGTTTCAACAGTCAGAATTGAGAGCCTTGAGGTACATGGAGTTTGGGGACCTTTACTGGCATTGAACAAGGTACATAATCAAGTCTTTTATAAAAAAAGTTGGATCAATTCTTCTTGGGAAAAACAATTCAAAGATAGCTGCCCATTACCTAAATGACACAATTCACAGCAAAAAAACCCCCACCTGACCTGCAGATCTCTTGGACATGAAATTCTGAGATGCAGGACTGCAACCTGTTGTCCATGACCTCAGCAGTGCCCCTGGACACTGGCAGGAGTTAGGACTGGGTCCATGCTGATCAGTATCATGATCATTAATTTTTAATTAATCCACCTTCTTTAATTAACCTCCTGCAGCAGTCACATATATATCTCCCCTTGCATTCCAACACAGTGCAGTCACAGAGCACAAAATCAGTGGTGCTGTCAAACTAAGCATTCCAGACATCACCTTTCAACTAGTAAGAACAGACTATTTCTTCTGTAACTGTAAATGCAGACACCTACGTTAAAGCTTCTGTGAGAAGGTATTTTTTTACAGTATTGGCATGCAATTGGCATTATTATTATTCAGTTCCACAATTCTGAGAAATAAAAAGCCAATTTCTCTATATCATATATACTGTAGCAGCAATTTGTTTATCCTCCAGGTAACAGTATTCAGTCAACTCATGGGCATGGAATTTCAAGGTCAGAAAAGAGAAAAGAAAAGCACAAACTATAAAATTAGCCAAAATACCACCTATTTCACTTTTTGTTCTGCATCATGGCTGGATAATGCATCACTCCATATATTTTAATTTAATTAAGTTGCTATGGGTGATTCACTGCTAAGTTAGCAGCACGACCTTACACTGACCCACTGCTTTCATATGATGACATTTCACAAGAAGCAACACACTGCTATAGCAACCTCCTCTCGCCGACAGCTCAGGGCTTCTGATAGCATTGTGTTTAAAAGATCTGTTGATCTTGACTTTAGAAGTGAGGAGTTACTACTTCTTGGAATGGAAGCAGTTTTAAAATCTGAGGGGGATACTTTCATGACATGAATGAGCCAAAATAAAGTCCTGAACTTAGCAGACACTTTATAAAGGAGTTCAGTGAAGGCAACTCAGAATGTAGTAAAAAGCACAAGCATTTAATATAATTTTTTCTTCCAGCAGCAACCATTTTAACTCAATCTCATACAAAGTTTTTTGGATCTCCTGAAGGTTGGCAAATGGAAAGTGTAAGACAAGCTACTAGTCAGCAGTAACCACCATTCAGTGATTTTTCAGTTTTTTGACTTAGTGGTTGTGGTTAGAGAACAGTCTTCCTTACAGAAATATGGTAATCTATTCAATATTGCAATATAAGAAGATGAAAAAACTTTGTTGCCTAACACTGTATATACAGTAGTTACAGACTTTCCAAGTCTACAAGGAGATAAAGGAGATACCACAGAGCATAAAGCATGCAAGCATGTTTACTACAATCTCTTTGTGTAGGTCCTGAATACTTACAAAACACACCATTCTTTTTTAGGTGTTGAACTGAAATTATTCTTTCTTAAAAAAAGAGGTGCAAAGAACTCTGATGCATGAAGGCACAAAAGTGTATAGCTTCCATTGAAAACACAAATAGCTAGGTGTGCCTGTGCCAAATATCTTCGCTGCTCATCACAATCCAAAATGAGAGCACATGTCCTGGAGACACTCTCTCTCTCTCTGGTCAAAGAAAACACATGGATCTTTGCATTCTCCTTGTGCAAGTCAGACCAAGTTAAAACTGCATTTTGTGAAAAATACCAAAATAAACATCACCTACAAGTCACACTGGCCCAGTGACTGCCACATATAGTGCCGTCAGTGAATGCCATTCACTTCCTATCCCCAAGGAGCAGCATAAAGATCACCCTGGTCAGAGTATAGCACTCAGATGAATATCCAGAGTAAGTGCATTTTCACATTGTGTCACCAAAGTCATTCACAAACCCCGTATAATAAATTCTCACAATAATAGATACATAGCTTGTAACTGCTAACAACTGCTTATTATTTCTCTGCAAGTTTAACTTCTAGTGGCAGAACACTTGTTGCCTGAAGACTGGCAGAGAAGCTGGGTATAAAACTACTTTTTCAGCACTAGCAATGGCAGCATATATATTTAAATACAAAACTGTTTTAACCAATCACATGAAGTTACTAAATGATTCCCCCCAAACTAGTCCTCATCCTTTCCTTCGGTCTGGTTCTGGTCCTGGTCCTGGTCCTGTCAGCAGTTCATGCAGGTGCTCACATTTCTGCTGCCCTCAGTAAGGCTATCTCCAGCAGACACTGAAGAGCAAGACCGAGCCTCTCACAGAGCTCTCAGTTTTCAGCTCGTTGTTTCATCCAAACATACAATGCCAGCCACATAAGCAAATAGACAACTGATGAAAACTTTTAATTCATTTCTAAGAATCATATATAAGTCCTCAAGCCTCATACTTCTGATGCTGAAGAATGACCTTTTTTTGTGATTTTCTCTTAAGCTCTAAGATATGCTTGCTCTGAGGTACACAGGGAGGTATTTTGGTAATGAAAGAACATTCTCACCCACAAGCACAGTCCCACAATCCTTGCAGAGGTAAACTGCTCACCAAAATCGTGAATGTCTAATGAAAACAAATGAGGATTTTGCCACATTAAGAAGTCGAGGTTGAATCCCAAAATTACCCATACAAATCATTACTCTGCTCCTATCTTTATTAATTTACTTGGCTTTGCTGGAATTTGCAGGAGAGTTCATTTAGTTAAACACTGCCCTCTCCTGGAACCACCTGACATTTTTCTGGCTCTTAAAATGAAATCAGTTAAGGCTTTTCCAGTCACTATAAATGTCGTAATATTTTGTGAATAATTTCAGTCTGACATTGGAAAACCAACGCTCTTTAGGGAGTATCATGATTTACAAAACTCTTGTAATTTATGACTTACATATTCCACTGTTCTCTACTAACAGGACTCTAAAACCATATGAAACATGATCTTCCTGAAAAAATAGTGTATGAATCTGTGCCAACTTCCTAGAGCTTTTAAAGTTTGCAACATTATGGAATAAAAAAAACTATACCTTCTACAGAGCGTGTTGTATAGCAGGGCATTTTTGGACCTTCCACTGTCTCAACTTGATTTGAATTAATACTCTATAAAAAAATCAAAATGACAGTAACTGTATTTCATGCCCATGACATTTATCTGAAAACTCAAGAACAGTATCAAAGACTAGCAAACACTTATGTTATACACAATACTAAAATGACAGAGAGAGATTCCACAAGGAATATTTTACTGGCTACCTTCCAGAGGAAACTGACAGCAATCCCTCAAGAGGGAAAGCAATAAAATATTTTTAACTACAGAGAGAAATCACCTCCTGCTTACAATACACAAAAGCTCTAAAGGATCAGATTTACCATTTGCACTTCACAGCTTACAACTTTCTTCTCTATGAGAAAAGCAGCACAACAGCTTTGCACAACAGCTCTGTTCAGAAATCTAGTTTATGTTAAAAGCATCCTTGTAAAGCAAGCAATTTTGATGGGTAGGTAATACAAAGAGAATAAACTAGGACTAAACACTAACTACATGATAAGGCTGCTCCCTCACTCAGGTACACACTGACTGTATCACTCCTGTTCAAAAGAAAGAGGGGACTGGGATCCAGTCTCCTATTGTAGAAGTTGCCCTCAGAAATGATAAACAAAGCGGGAGGAAGAAAGAATGGATTCTTTTGTGTCCTTTTATCTACAACTCTGCTTGCTTCTGGTCTTTCCCTCTAGTAGGTTGCCTGTGTATTTGCCATCTACCAGGAGCTGCGAATAGAGAAAACATGGTAACCTGAACACAAAAAAGCCAGGGATGACTCTCAGCTGAATATTACAGCCAAACTAATTTGAAAGCCATGAAGCCCCACCTCAGTGGGGCTTGTTGCACTTTTCTCTGCTCATCTCTTGCTGTGCTAGGAAGTTTCCTTCTCCAATGCCTATCAGGCAGAAAAAGTCAAAAGAAAGTTGGGTAGCTATTAAATCTGTCCACCACCAGGGAACAAAATTACTTAAATTATCATCAATTATCTTAGTCATTTTGGATGATTATCCTGGCTTGGCCTTTCTGTTTTCTTCATTACTGTGACACCATTTCAAATGTGTGCATCAGTCCCCAGACCTCTTTTCCTCTCAGAGAGGACCTCTGCCCTTCACTGGCTGTGCTGCCCCCAGCAGCTGAGACAGCCTAGTGGATCACCTTCTCATGCTGTCTACGTCTCCACGAGGGGTGCACAATGAACCAATCACGTCATCCCATTGACAGGCACCTCTACCACCCAGCAGCCTCTGCCCCAAGGAGATCACAGAATGTGGAATTGCTTAACTTCTCTTTCTCAGAAGTTTCGGGTACCTCCCCCATCTCTATTGCCTGGTGTGCCCACAAAACCTGTGGGTTTCCACTTTCTGAACTGCTTAATGAAGGCATGGCTCCCATACAAGGGACTTTAGCTTACGGACATCTTGATTGTTTTAACTTTTCCATTACTTCATTAGTCTTCTAAGGAATACAAAAGGAACTGAAAGAACCGACACAGCAGAGAGTGAAGGATATACTCGAGAAAGATTATGCTTTTCTTGCATGAAGAAATGTGATGCTTGAGGCAATCATTTCACACAAATCCACAAATCCAACACTAGATGCCATCATAACTCAGACAAACTCCCTTTCTTCAGTTCATGATTTTCTGACTCAAGCATGAAATAGCAATGTGGTCATTTATACAGTCTCAAGATACCAGCCTTAGTCTGCTGCAGATGAAATGGATACCCCAGGACAGCAATAAATTCTACCTCTATTTTAAAAAGACTATGTACTGTGAAATCTCTCTAATACCTACCAAAAATTCCTAATTGCCTCCCAGTGCTTTGGAGACCTTAAAATTCTTGTTTACAACTGAAAGAAAATAAATTTTACCTTTCGTTTTGGACATAATTCATAGTCTAAACACAACAGCTTGTGTATAAGAAATTAACTAAATTACGTGATCTTCCCAATTATTCTGTTTTATTTCTGATTTATTAAAAGTGCTGCAACACTGATGCTGAGCACAAGGGGAATAAGGTCCCCACAACAGAACCTAGACTGCTGCAACTAGAGGAATGGCAAAAGAGGAACCAACAAATCCAGGGCAGTAGGCTTTTTCCTGAAAATACCAAATGCAGAATTTTGCAACCTTTAAGAGTCTTTGTCTTTGAGAATACCTAACATGCCACACTTTCTTTCTCCATTTCAAAGACTGAATGAAAAACAAGGACTTTGTGTGTGCAAGAAAAAGCCAATTATATAAATAACAATGCATTCTTGATTACAGTCTTGGTTTTCCCTTTGAGTTTATTATTGTCTCAAAAAGCCACACACAAATTGTAGGAATTCGGCAAGCTACAGAGAGTAACTTTTTTTGTATTGAAACAAATGAAAATCTGGACAATGTAGTTACTTGAGATTATACATAAGGACTACACAACACACCACACTTTAAGTTTCTATGTTAAACATTACACATAAATAATTTCTAAGTTAAAGAAAATGCAGCAAGAAATAAAGGTAACACAAGGAAAATCAGTGCACAAATGAGGAAACCCGAAGCTAAGAATGGAAAGGTGAATTTCAAGACTAGGAAAAAAGCCAACTTTTAGTGTGTTTTTAGCTCACTAG
>VYZT01030497.1:410246-427088 GCA_013400735.1 Pomatostomus ruficeps | reverse complement strand
CCTCCCAGGGCGCGGGGAGGAGCCGGGGCGAGGCGGGGCTGCCGCCGCTTCCTCCCGCCCCCGCCGCCGCCGCTGCAGCCGTGCCCCTCGGGCCGCCGCTCGCTGAGCCGCCCGGAGTTAGTGCGTGTGGGTATCTCACAGGCGGGTGCCAAGGGAATGGTGCCAGGCTCTTTACGGTGGTGCTCAGCGACAGGACGAGGAGCAGTGGCCGTGAAATGAAACACAACAAGTTCCACCTCGACATGAGGAAGAACTTCTTTACGTTGAGAGCACTGGAGCAGGCTGCCGAGGGATTTTGTGGATTGTCTCTCTCTGGAGACATCCCAAACCCATTTGGACGCGTTCCTGTGTCACCTGCTCCAGGTGATCCCGCCTTGGCAGGGGGGCTGGGCTGGATGGTCTCCAGAGGTCCCTTCCAACCCTAGGAATTCTGTGATTCTGTAAATAACACGATCTGTTAGGTTGGAAAATACCTCTGGGTTTGTCAAGTCCAACCTATGACTGATCACGACCTTGTCAGCCAGACCGTGTCCCTCAGTGCGACATCCAGTCTTTCCTTAAACACATCCAGGGATGGTATTGCAGGTGCTGCCTGGTGAGCCATGGCCAACTTTTCCTTCCCCCTCAGTGCCAGGCGTGGCTGGAGGGCAGCGGGAAGGGGCTCCAGGGCTGCTGTGAGTCCAAAGAGCCAGGGAATTTGGGGCGGAGACAGCTGGATCCCCCTGCAGCAGGGAGGTGTGGGCGTACACAGGTGTCTGGCCTCAGCACAGGTGCCAGCACACCCTCATCTCTGCAGCCACAGCCTTGTACAGGTGTTCAAAAATAGCAGCCACAGCCTTGTACAGGTGTTCAAAAATAGCAGTGACCTGTGTTCGTCTTTACCCTTGGAAATACCAGTGGGTCCTTACTACAGCAATACCCAGTTCTACTAATTCAGCCATGACATTAATGGTTCAGTGCTGAGCCAGGGAGGTTTAGGCTGGACATTAGGAAGCATCTCTTTACTGAGAGTTTGGTCAGACACTGGAACAGGCTTATGGAGAGGTGGTTGATGCTCCACCGCTCTCAGTGTATAAGAGGCATTGGGACAATGCCATTATGCTTTAACTTTGGTCATGCTTTAACTTTGGGTCAGCCCTGACATGATCAGGCAGTTGGACTGGATGATTGTTGTAGGTCCCTTCCGGCTGAAATATTCTGTACTATGCTGTGCTGGTTCAATGCATTGGCATGGTTAAATACCCATGTTTTCCTCTGATTCCTGGCAGTGGTGGCTCTCCTCTTCCTATATCCTACCAGCTCAACAGGGGAAGGGCATGACTAGGCGAGCCTGGAGAATTAACCCACCTTTCCCTTCTTTTAACCTTTCCTTTCTCCTTTCAACTTTTTCTTCCTTGGACACCTCCTAATAGTAGGTTTCTGTGAGTTTATTTTGGTCGTTCTGCTCGTCACACGCAGGTTTGTTAGGAGACAGGCTGACGTGTGCCATGGTATAAAGTGGAACTAATAAATGGGACCAACTGAAGTAAATGGAGTAACCGTTTGTGCTTTGAAAAAAATCTTACTTTTCTTAAAAGTTTGCAGGGTGTATGACTTCAAAAGTTATGCTCTGTCTTCTACTTTGCCCTTCTTAGTCCCTTTTTAATTCAGATTCCTGCCTACACACCAAGCAGGATTCATATCATTTTTACTAGGATTCATTCTAAGAAACTGACAGCTTAGAGATTTTGTGATTTTATGTAAATCTCAGAATTTTACTTCTTGGGGGGGGCTGGATAAAAAAAGGAGGAAGAAGAAAGCTCTGGTAAACACTGCAATGATCTGAACACTGTAGTAGCTATCTGAATTCCTGTTTATTAGAAAGGCATCTTATTTTCTTTTTCCCTTAGCTGACTTCTGCTACGCTTACTTTTTTTTTTTTTTTGGCTACCACTCACTCCCCGTCCTTCTTGCTACTTCATATAAACACTCTGTCAGTCCCCTCTGCGTTGCTTCCTCCCTGTTCCCACCTCCCACATCAGCCTCAGAAAGACGAGGTGATTCTGTGACTCGCTGCCGAGTGCTGCCAGCCCCTCTCCCTTCTGCTGCTGCTGCTTACGATTATGAAAGTAAAGCTGATACCAGCCCGAGCCCTGACAGCAACAGGGCAAAACACCAAGATATTATTCTGGAGAGGCCTCACGCTGCTGATTCTTGCCTGCACAGCAAAGTCTTCAGCCATTGCTGTGGGGAGGATGGCCTGAACTGTTCCTCCCTGTTACACATTATAAAATATCTTGGCAACCCCAGCCAAATCAGGATTATCGATAAGCATTTTCCCGGCCAAAAGGAGAATCAAAACACTCTGTCAAGTTATGAAAGGTACCGCAGAAAAACCCAGGGCAACTCAAGTTTTTAGCCAAATTCTGTGATTTGTCAAAACCTTACATTAAACTGAGGGAGGCAAGGCAGCATATTGCTGACATTTCTATGCATATCTTTATATACCTCAGAACTGGTAGGACAGAATAATATAAAAACATAGAAAAAATACAGAAATTACTGTGCCAGTTCAATATGGTAATTCTAATAAGGGAATTACTGGGATAATATGGTTGAGCATGTCCAGTGTGAGCTACGTAACTTCCAGGAGCTTGGACGGAGGCAGTGTGACTTGGTGAGGTGCCTGAAAAAGCACTGACAGAAACATTTCCTGACACATTGTATTGCTGTGCAGAGCCCTTTTTTCTGCAGTTGAGAGGTTACCAGTTCGTAAGGGATTGAAGTTACTGCCCGATGATGAGCTGGGCTGATGAGAGAACATTCCCCCTGTTGCCACTTCTATAGGTGACAACTCCTGACAGAATAATTGAACAAGACAGATACCTACTGGCTATGAAATCTGAAGTGAATACAAGAAAATCTGCTAGAAGACAGGAGGGAAGAGCACTGAGGTGTCCCTTCTAGTACTGTGCATTTGTCTAGCTGGTAAAGGCGCAGTGGCTGCTCCCTGCTCGAGTCTGAATCTTATAATACTTGCAAAGAGGGGAAAAAAACATGATCAAGTTTTTGCTATGTACTATAAGGAACCAAAAAAGGGCACATACAAAATTGTTTCCCCTTCTCAGGTCACCTTTCAGATCATGAGGTCATTATGAACTGTCTCAGCACTTTTACAAACTGGAGTCTGCTCAAACCATAATGCTTACAAAGTTTCACTTTGAATAGGCCTGATTTTCTCTGTCATTTGTTTTCACTTTTTATTTCTCTGCAGAACATAAAAAGTCAGAAAAAGATTTTATATTCCCCCTACATAGCATATAATTTACATCAATCATCCCAGGAGGTCAGTACCACTGGGGTGTCATTTAAATACAATGAATATAAAGTAATGAAGCTCTTGCTGGAGTGGATGGCCACAATTCTCGGAGAGAGAGAGAGTTTCCAAAGCATGTGGAGAAAACACAACGGGAGACCGAGTGAATTCATCACACCACAAAAATGTCTCCATCCTGTCGACAAAGTCATTAAAGGAAAATGAACCATTGTTACTCTAGACGCTTGCATTCCTTCGGCATAATAACCTCAGTATAGAAGCATTGGGGCAAAGAGAATTTGCACACACAGGAGAAAAAAAATTCAATCTATTAAAAAAAAAAAAATTTCCAGATTATGTAATGAAAGAAATCCTCCATGCTCCAAAGAGGAGACGGAGCCTCTGCAGAAGCCACAACTAATGAGGAACCTTATGCAGTGGTACAGGGCGGTTTCTTTTCCTCCTGCCAACAAGTCAAAGTAAATGCCAACCCGGACAATTTTTTTCAGATAACCCACAAATTATGTTCTCCTTTAATTACACGGATGTTTCTACCCTTTGCTGATCCATAGCCATCCTGGTTTTTAAGATCCCTTGTTGAGATTTCCCCAGTACCATTTCCTTTTTCATATTCATTTACTTCCAATATTTTTTCAGTTGCCATTAAAGCAATCTGTGAGGAATGCAAGGATTAGAAAAGTTTGCTGTATTCATTTTTATTTATTTTTTTGGGAAAGGGTGTCCAAATAAGAGAAACTGTCACATGCCTACAGTATATACGAGTTTATGAAAATAGATTGTACTTCTGTGGATCTCCCTCAAGGAAATACCACTTTAAAGCAAACCACCGTGCAACCCCTGGTCAAAAAAAGTAGCATTAGAGAGCTGCACCTGAAATCCATCCCTTTATTATAAATTATTCCACGGTGTGGCAAAGGCCTCTTTACCATGCTAATTAAAACAGAAACATGCTAATTAAATTATTAAATTACTACCTTTAATTGTCAAAACCATATAGGAATGTAATGGATAGATTACCTTTTTTTTTTTTTAAATACAAAAGGACTACCTTGATTTAAGCAAATACCGAAAAGGAAATCTGTTCTTTATTTATTTTTAGTAACGGCACGAGAACAGGGAGCCTACTAAAAAGTGAGCAGAGCTACTGAGGAAACACATACCAGTAAACACCAAATCATACCTGTCAATTACAAAAAATATGCTCGCAGACAACAGCAAGAATGCTATTTATCCATCATTTACAGCCACTGAAGTGCAGGGAAGGGAATTGGTTTGCTGGCAAATGTCCCAATTAATTGGGTGTGCTATTAGGGTGCTGATTAAAGTGTAGTCTGCAATATAATAGTTGAGTATGAAGTTGCCAACTCTTATTCACTCCTGGCTCGTAGGGATGAAAGCAGGAGAGTAGACTAGCACAATATGAAAATAATTATGTATTCCATGCCAGAATGGATTTGAGACAATTCCCATGCCTGGAAATTAAAGACCTGGAGAGACAGAATTAGGTAGCACCGTGATCTTGAGGACAAAACTTTGTGTTGTGTAATCCAGTTGTGACCGAGACCTTCAATCTGTAGTAGCCATTTTGCACATGTATTAACACTCCTCTCAGAAGCCAACTCCACGGGCACGCCCTTAAGTAAGCAGCATCTGAATTAAATATAAAACAAGATAAAAGCAGAGTTCTGTTCCTGACTGATCTGAATCAATGCACTTGAAGAAAAACTACTTTAGGGGGGCCCTTTTCCCAGCCACTGTCTCCTCCAGCCTGACCAGTCAGCTGCCCTAACTGAGACTATGCCTGAAATCGTGCTTGTTTGCTGTGCCCTTTTCAAAACCATGGCTTCTACAAATGAGGCTGGGAGTTTCCACACACAACCAGGGAATCTTATGCTAATAATTGTGTATGTTATCTGAAGTAATGCTTGAGGTTTGATCTCAACCAAGATAACCACCAGAGCAAACCAAAATCACGATTTGTACCAGCGAACAATTTCTTTGGTCCTGGATCACTCTTAACTCACCTTGTTAGTGCTGAGGCAAGACCTGGGTAGAAGGCCCAAGTGGCCGTGACTATTAATGAATTTAACAAGTCCACACATGCTTTTGTTCTTACCTTCTTCCCACAGGGGTCACAGCATTTTAGCAACATCCTGCATTGCACCTCTATAGCCAGAGATATTCAAAGGTGACCTCTATGGTTAGAGAGCTCCAGCCAAAAGGCTCTAAAAAAAGAAAATGAGCTTTGGTGCAGAGTCTTTCTTATGAAGCCGACTTTGCCCAAAAAACCATGCAGCTTTGAAAAGAGCACTCTGGCAGTATGCTGGATATCCTTGTCACCTAAAAATGAGAGCAGTAAAGAGCAGATAAAACTCCAATTCTCCCAAGAAAGGGAAAAAGCCAACATTTAGTAGCCAGAGACTCTTCTAGCTAAGGGGCAGGTAGCAGTGTTGGCTAAATGTCCAAATGGATCTCAATGAAGTCCCTGAAGCACAGCATCAAGAGACACTCATCACCCCTGTAATCACACCTGCCCATCACTCCGGCAGTCCTGCCTGCCAGCATTTCTCTGAAACCGCTGTACTGCACCAAATGCACAACCAAAGTGGCTTAAGCCTGACTGAACAGAAAGCATAGTGATGACCCGAAAACCAGGATGTACTCTGGCAACTGCAATATCAGGAGTAGGCATCAATGGAAACCCAGTCCCCATGGTCAGTGCAGGCAAGAAACCAGTTCCTCCAAAAGCAGACATCTCTGTCTGGCCATTAGACTTGCTCTGTGGAAGCCACTGGCTGCATTTGTGAGGCCTGAGCTCAGTTATCCACGTCAAGTCCTCTGAGCTATGTTGTCTCCCCCCATCTGCCTTTCCAAAGCACCTCACACGGTCCTGACTCAGATGTGCCAGCTCCATGGCGATTTTTTAAGTAGCCCAAGGCAGGTGTAACAGCATGAGAAGCTTACTTTTAGGCAAATGAATTGAGCCTTAGGTCACTACTAAGTGTCATGGGAGCTTAAATAGCTAAGATAAATATAAATAGTTACTTTTAGACAACCAAATTTAGGTGTCTGAACCTGGAACTCAGATCTCCTCTAGCTGTCATTTGTCCAAGGAAAACAACAGTTATATATATTTACTTTTCATTTACATTAGATATACAAATTGGAGTATTGTGCTCCTTGAGGAAAATTTGCAGGTTTCTGAATCCTTTGTATCCTTATCAAAAACATGTCTGGGTCATTTGCTATGGAGAACAGGTGGGATCCTCAGGTTAACCATTTCCAAATGACATGGTTAGATTATTAGGGACTCCAGTCATAATCCTTTGGAAGATAAGTGAGAATTAGCCAGAACACTGAGCTTTCCTCTGCAGAAAAAATATAAGCAGAGGACATTAGTTCTTCCTGGATTGCATATTCATATAATGAAAGTTTCCAGAATCAGTCCATTCAAAACAGTAATTGCTTGAGATGTAGGAATAGCGCCAGCAATTTGCATCAAATTACTGCTGGACTGCAGAATAAATAACATCAGCCACAGGTTGCTAAAGATTTAATTTCCTTAATGTTCTGAAACAAATTCATGTTATTCGACCATGCAGAACAGGTAGAATGGTGAGTTTATGGCTCTCTAACACTTCTTATTTCTCAGGGTGGGTGCCCAGTGGTGGTAATCTGTGTACATTAGATATGAGATACAAATATATCAGAGAAGCTTTTTCTTTTTTTTCTCTGAATAAATATTTAAATATTTAGGGCCAAATTCCATTGCTAAACATATGAACACAGCTCTCTTTGAGCTCATTGGACTGGTGCATGTGTATCTAAGGGCAGAACTTGGCCCTTAGGTTTTAGATTTTAGCACCAAGCTTCCAGTGTAAAATAACGTGTGATCTGTAACACACAGGAAAGCAGCAGGACCTGGTTTTAAAGGAAGGGTACAATTACATGTTTCCATCTTTCTTTTGGATAAGAAGTACTGCCTTCAACAGAGCTCTTGAGAATATTCTTACCTCTTCCCCAGACAGTCTTCCTTTTGTATAAGGTGCTTCTCTGGCAGCTTTGGTCATTCCTGTAGCTGGGAAGCAGAGCAGGATACTTTTTTATTTCTTTGCAACTTCTCTCCAATTTCCATTCTGCCAGCTTCAACTTAGTATCATGATGGAAAATACAGAGCCATTTTAAAATACACTAACATTAATGATTTAGATACGGGTTTTAAATTATGAAAAAGTCAGGATGTTGATTTTAAACTATAGGCAGTGTGTTCAGATCAGCCAAAGGACATACCCAGTCAACCTTTCCAATGAGCCAATATTCCAGCTGGGATCAGCTAAAGCATTTTTACTGGGAAATGTCTACAGAATGCCAGTACAGCGCTCTTGAATCTGGAAAGATTCTTTCCCTATGCTTGCTAATTCTTTTGTCCCTCCTTTTAAAAGTATTTGTAAAGTATTTAGATTTTTGAGTGGGGTTTTGGGGGGGTTTTTGTTTGTTTGTTTTAGGTTTTGTTTGGTTTTTTTTAAGGCCTGCATTCACCTAACATCCAGGGCCAGGAAAGACATGGAATGACTGCATGGTACTCATGCAATATTGTGTGACATCACATGCAGTGTGAAAGAAACCTGTACTGACGCCAAAACAAATGGAGACAATGAGCAAAAAAAAAAAAAACCTCATGTCAAAAAAAAGAAAAAAAATCCCCTAAGTATAAGTGTAGTGATTGACCCCTCTGAGATTTCTCCAAGGTTTCAAAATTCCCTAAAAAATTGCTCTCTCCAATCTAATATAGCTCTGGATTGTATCATTATCAAAAAATACTCAGACTGTTATCAACTCTGTGAGCCTACTGAACAGTTCATATATTTTAGTGGGTTTTGTGAGAGTCAAGATCTTGTTGGGAATTAAAGTTTCTGAGGGATGGAAGGCTTTTGGAAGATTTCTTATGAAGTTCACTGTCTACCTTTGATTCCTTTTCTGCGGTAATATGCTAATGCTAATGGCATCCAGCACAGCAGAGAAAGATCTTGCACAGTTTTAAACTCTTACAGATGCAATTATAAGTGAAAGTGGACTGCTAGCTTCCTCCAGTCTTTTTAAAATCCTGCACAGATAGACAGACAGACAGACAGATTAAACATTAATCCTTCTAAAAATGTTGCTCCATTTGTGGCCAAAATAGTATTTTATGGCATTTATTGCAAAGGTCAACTAGAAGTTGTTCCGTACAAAATAGCGTCTTCTTTTATCCACTTGAAAAATAACTTCTGCTTCAGTTTCCTTCCTCATATGCCAGCTTATTCTTTGCGTAATTGCAAAAGTAAATACCATAGAAAAAGAAAACCTCTGGTGAAATCCACTTCTGTTATGATGCTTCCACAGAGCTGGTCAATTATTAATGAACATCTAAGAAATAGAGATACCAGACCCAGTCTGGTTTGGCAAAACAGTTTCTTATGTTTCTTCACATGAGCTCAGAAAAACACAGTGTGTGAAGGGCCTGCAAGATTCAGCATTATTTATTATGTCAGCAGCCTCACGTGGTGAGAGCTTTGATCACTTACTTAAAGCATGGCTATTTTCTTCCACTAGCTGTTCTTTAAAGCAGCATAATCTTTGGCAATTGGCTTGTGACCTTCAATTCTGTATTGATGTCCATGCTGAGGGACCGTACATCAAAAGTCCTGCTCATCATCTGACATCCTGCAGGTGTACACCAGCACAGAAAGTCACAGGCTGTGCTGTCACAGGGGACTTTGCACTGTCCCAGGTTCACTGAATGGGGCCTTTTAGAGCTTGGATATTTTGGTAGGCATGTACCTGCCCCAGAGAAACAACGTGTTTTTGACAGCTGCTGTCAAACGCCCACCCACTCTCCACACATCTTGGAGCAGGGTTGAAAACAACTGCTCATCCTGTGAGGACAAAGTTAGTGAGTTCAACTCCTATTGTAGCAAATTCTTCTGTACACTGCGAGGCAAATCCTACGCAGGCAAGTTGTGCCATGAGCCCTGAACAGGGCATGATTTGCTGCAGTAAGCAGTGAACTTACCTGACCTCGTCTACACCAGTGAGGCAGCTGCTTCTACCTGTCCTTGAGTGGATCTGAGGGTGGAAAACTATTTTTGACACCCCTCATCCAAAACAGGACATCCTTCTAGAGAAGGCAAAGCCCCAGCAACGTTACAGAGCCCACCTGCTGAAGTGCACTGGGTGAGTTAAGGACAAGGGATCATCACTCAGGCACTTACTCATTTTAAATTCAGAATATTTTTTTGCAGAATGTGGAATTACTGAAGTTTCTATTGATAATTTCACATACGGTAGAGGAAAATAAGCGAATACATTGTGTGCATCAATTAAATCAGGTAGGCTTAATAACAACCCAGTTCCCCTTTCACACCAGTGTGAATCGAGAGGGGTAGAGCTGAAAGCCACTGAGTTACTTGTACGTGAGAAACACATATTTCTGAAAACATGATATACCTTGTTCTTAGTTCTTCTTCTCACTTAGTTTTCATGATTGCCTTAGTTACTTATGTCTCTACTGGACTCAGAACATAAAATGGGGTGAGGAAGGGGAGCATGGAAGGAGAGTATTGGTGGGAATACAGGGTGGGGAGCCAGGAGAGGCAGTGTCTGTCCCATCCTCATTTACTCTGAGATACAGAGCAAACAGCTTTCAGCCTTACTAAACATTCTGAACACACTGAGAGCTCTCTGTTTATTTCAGATGTGTAAAATGCCATAACTTGCCAGTAAATGGAGCTGGGCATGCAAGTGCATGCATGAAGATAACATATTAGTTACAAGAATTATAATTGTCCTGTCATTATCTTGTCTTTCTTTCCTGAACCAGAGTGAATGTGCCATAATCTAGCAAGAATCTCATGATAAGTAATGTTAGAAATAGCTTTTTCTTTTTCTTTTTTAGCTGCCAACTGTCTATTTTAGACATAACATCACCCTTTACTGTAGGCTTCCACATAAAAGCAACTCAAACAGTAATGTCTCTAAGCAAGCATGAATGATTGGCTGCAGATTCTTTACCAAAAAGGGAGTTTATTTACTTCACACAGGTCATAAATTTCCTTAGAAAAACTATCAGTGGTAATCTACATGTGGTGTTTAGTAAATAGAGCTTTCCTTTGCTTCCCTCAGTCCATGTTCTTCAATTGTCAAAAACAGTGGACGACCTTTTATTCTTGCCTAAAAATATAAATTATTCCAGTTCTCTAAAATGTAGTGGAAATAGTGAGCTGAAAGACTTGGCATGTTCTTTACCAAGATGGACATTTAAACATGAAAATATGAAAGGATAAGGTGAGCAACTGGAACCAGCAAGCTAGCTAAAGTCTTGCCTCTGCTTCTCTTACATGAAGCAGTACCTTATTCCACGAAGGCTCCCATTGAAATCAGTGGAACTGCAGACAGAATAATTTTCTTTCTTTTCTTACCAAGTTAAAAAAAAAAAAAAAAATGGAGGGTGGGATCTGCCTTTTCATGTAACGGGCTTTTATCTGCTCAGGAATCGCGCTAACCTCAGGGTGCCAAGCACAGGATCTTTGAAAGCATTCCAGGGATGGGAAGAGCTGCTCTATCTTCTCTACTACAAAGGGAAGCTTGGTAGGAATGAGTGCTGCCGTGGTCTTCCAGGAAAGGTTTTGCATCTGCTTTGCCCCTCTCTGAGGACCTCTTGCTTGTTCCTCCTGTATACTTCCAAGTTGTGCCATTCTTATATTTCATTTAGGAGAACATCTAAGTGATTGCCTTCATGGTGAGTTTTGCCATGAGAGACAAAAGGATTCTCCCTTGCTTTTCAATATGTGCATTTAATAAATTATATAAATATTTATAAGGTAAACTAGAATAACAGGTTTCAGTATTACATCACATGAGCTCCTAATATCATAGTGCTCCTAATATCCCAAGGTCAGAGAACCTTATTTACATTTGAATGTCTAGTGTTAGTAGTGAAGATTTTAATTATTCTTGATCCTTCTAGGGCCTGACCAGCATTTGAAACAAATAGTTTAATGCTTATCATAACTGAATTATGAGGTGTGTTGTGAAAGAAATGTTCAAAATTTGTACATGACTTTTTTTTCTATCACTTCAAAAAAGACTACTGAAAAAAATATCTGTAGAGAACTTTGACTTCTGAACTAAGAGTATAAGCCAGATTTCAGCCTGTAAGGAATTTTTATGGTTGAATTATAGACTTCTAAAAGACACAATTTAAAACTGAACTGCTGACAGTCATTCTGATTATATTTTTTATAACCTACTATTAACTAGGATGAGACCTTAAAGGAGGAATAGATCCCATCTCTATCTGCTGACTCAAGAGTTTCTTATCCTTTCCTCTAAAACAGTGCAGCCTGCTGTCAGGGACAATATTGGTCAGACTAGACTGACTGCAGATCCAATGCAGTCTAGCGAGCGCAGTGCTGCTATGGAGGCTTTGCAAAATTCAGCTGCCAACTCCTCCATCTGTACTGAGCACGCGCAAGAAAAACCTCAACAATTTTCAGCAGCTTCTAACTCGGCCAAGTTCGGATGGATCCTTTTGGTCAGGGGCAACAAAAGGAACTTATCTGCCTTTTCCTCCGTATTCTTCTCCTACTCAGTAAAACTTCCCATCCCAGCTCTGAAATAGATATTGGGATGAAATCTTAGGAGTGTTGTGAAACAATGTGTTCTCTCTTAATGCCGATCTTAGAAGCAGCAAAAGTATTTCTGCTGCAAGTTTCCAAAAAATTCAGCTTGAGGCAGACTCGGGATTGAAAAGCTCATCCTGAACAGCTAAAAATTGGCAATATTATGTGAGTGAAAACAAGGTCTTATGCTGGAAAGTGGTAGACAAGCTTAACTGCAGATTCTGCTGGCAGCTTCACCTCTAATATTTTTTCTGCCAGATCTTTGTCTTCTGTTACTAGAGAGGATCATTCCTGTGATGGCTGATGTTTTGTCACGTGCCCTTATGGCTTGGTGTTGGACTGGCACTGTTGTCTCCTGTGACTTGGCTGCCAATTAGACAATACCCAATTAAGGGATTGCTCCTGTTCTGCCCCCACAGCCAAGGCCTGAAGGCCACACCTGATGTGGGACACACACATATTTCTGCTAAGATGTAAGCAGGATGCTCAGCATTTTCAGGATTACATTATGTCACACCATAAATACGATTGTTCTTGATGCCTTGGTCTGGCCCGAGTGACTTTTCTGGGAAGAAAGGGCGAAAATAGTTTTTATTTTTTTATATTCAAACAGTTGGTTTGTTTTGCCCATTATGCTTATTCTACATTTGCCATTACTGTATGCTTTCTTCTATTTCACGCCTGTAGACTGCACCATCTCTTTCATAGTTCTCTATTTTCATCCTTTTTAGAGCAATCCTGTCACTACTCAGTGTTTTTCTAATGCCTCAGCTTCAAGTCTTGTGTTATTAACAAAGAAATTTTTTCCTGCCACCCGTGCTATTGAAAATAGATTTACAATCATCACCATTGCAACACTGAGAGGGTAAATGCAAGGATCTGGTGCTGTGCTTGTGGTTAGAAACACTAAAACCCCTCTCCCACTCGAGACTGACTTACATCTTGCAGTGTCTCCTGTGTGAGCTTTGTGGAGCTTGTATCTGGCCAGAGAGCATTTCATTCGATTCTTTAAAAACAGCATGCAAAATTTAGGGACTCTGCAAGGTTCCAAATGTATAAACCCTGTTTAATTACAGCTATACCACCCAGTTTCCCCACAGTTAGTCAAGAGAAGCAGTTTTCACTAAGGTCAACAGAAGAAATAACCTTGAATTTTCTGGCTTGCGCTGCTTTTACATATGCTGAAATACGGAAAAAAATAAATTTAAGTTCTCATTTTTTAGCCTTTATATCTCTAAAATAACATACTGATTTCATCTGAATTCATCCAAGGAAAAAAATCTTTTTCTTCACACCGAAATTAGTTAAACAGAAATTGGGAGGAGGATTAATGGAAAGGGACAAAGTCAGTCTTGCCATGAAAAATGACAGTTTGTCCCTAACTATGAGGACTCTCACAATTTCCTACAGCTAATTTTTAGCTGGCATTTTGCATTCCGAAAAAAAAAAAAAACCTATTTGAGAAAGACAGGCCATACATTTTTTAATCCCACTACACGTTCAAGTTTTTAGTGCCAGAAAGCACAGGCCATACTTTCTCTTTCAGAGGCCATACAAAATGACAAGAAGGCCGACGTTTATTCCTCGTTGTGATGATGACATGGTCGTTTACTGCTATAAACCTCTCTGAAATACGTGCAATCCCAAATGGGGCATAAGAGGCTGCAGACAGGGAGGGAAATGGGAGAACTCTTCAGTAGGACCCACACCTAGGCTTGCAGTCCCTGCTTATTAGAGAAGCAGAAAATACATCGTTTAGGAAAAATACAGGAGCAGTAATTGTTTACTTTGTTGCTCGCATAGCCCGTGTTTCACTGCGTGCCGTGCAAAAGCCAACAGCTTTTCAGCAGCAACAGGGCAGGTTTCCTACCAGATTTCCAAACTTTTTTTCCTGGTATTATTGGATGCTGAGCCCTGCTCATCTTTGCACCTCTGAGAATTTAACACATATTTTTCTATCTCAAAAGGTGTATGGTAATAGTTAGGACCTCATTTTATACTGAAGGAAAACTTGCTAAAAGTCTTGTCTGAGGTCCCAGAGCATTCAGCATCAAATCCTGAGACAGAATACTAGAGTCTCAGCTCTCAGTCCTCACTTTCTACTGAAAATACTGGGGGGAAAAGTAATATTCTCCAGTTCATATTTTTTGTTTTAAATGTAATCATTTTCTAGCCTGTCTTTCAAACCTTTATGGTTTTGTTTGTATCAGGGACTGTAAATGCTAAAAAGCAGTGCATGGTGGTGAAATATTAAATGCTTTTGACTAATTTCAAAAGCATTTAATATTTAGGACACAATTTAATATAGGACACATTTAATATATAGGACACAAAGAATCTTCTTTTATCTGGGCCGTAAATCAGTGGGGCAGGGACACAGTAGTTAAACAAACCATAGCAGTCCACAGCCTGAGTAAGAAAGCTGCAGTTACAGAGCTCATTACCGCACGCCTACTTAGCAGACCGAGTAACGTGCTAATCTAGAGTTACTATTTGTCATACTTAAGAAAAAGCAAAGAATAGCTGGGCAAACAGTCAACTTCCAAGCAAAGCGAAAGTAAAGCGCTGCCAAGAGACACTGGAGCTTATCTCGCCCCTACTGAAATGAATGGAAATTCGGGCAAAACCTGCTCTAGCATTAAGTTTACTTAAGTTCACATATTTTGGCTCGATGCACACTTTCACGAGTGAATAAGAAACTTTGGGAGGTAGATGTTGGAAACAAGAATATTGGCAATTCTTTCACTATAGTAATAATTGCTGACATGGCTGTAGTTGCTCTGGCTAAAAATATCAAATACAATAACAAACCCAGTGAACCCATTCATTTATTCCCGTTTCACAAAGGCTATTTACATACACAGAGAGGCTCAAAATAAATTCTGTATTCATCATATTTGCAGCACATTCCAGCCCAGCAAACTGGCATCGAAACTATTTATTTAGGGAACATCATCCAGGTTAGAATCTTTCATATCTGGTAATTATTTTTCATCTTGAGCACCCAGTACTTACAACAGGAGCGTGCTGGGCCTATGTTTTAGAAATGTGATGGTAAACAAACTCAGTGCTCTTTAAAACATTACCTTTTTGTCCAAAAGCAGTCTAATTATGGCTGTATTCATAACACAGTTAAAAGTGAAAAAGCCAAAAGACGATCTAAATTGCAGCAAGCGCAGCCATACTAATGAAAATCCAATATTGTAAAGTGGATCTGGAGGTGTTTGTTAAGATATAACTTGCAGCGCAAGCACATTTTTTCACCAACCTCCTACAATTCTCTAAGATCTTAAAATATGACCCATTTTGCAACCAGTGCTAAAATTCCGAGAAGTTCTGAAATAAAACCCGAGGAAAGCCGAGCAGCAGGGTTGCTCGCTCTCCATTCCAGCCAAATCCAAGCCAACGTTCCAGATTATATATATCATAACATGAATGACTTCTTCTGGAAAATCCCATCCAGCTTTTATGTAGGTCCATAAACATTACTGGTACTTTTATTAATTTGTCCATAACCATTTAAATAAAATTCTAGAGCGCTGAGCTGTGATCTGTTCCAGACTGTAGTAAGTTCCTGTTAAATGTGTAAATGTTCAGCAGAAAGATATTTTTGCACGGAGACTGAAAATCAGCTGTGCCAGATACCTGAAACTTTGTTAGGGCGCTCAGTGGAAAATTTTATTTCGACATTATAAATAACCCTGGACTATTTTAAGTGACCTTAAACTGGTAGCTTCCAATGACTTATTTTAGTTTATCCTAATTAACTTTTTATTTTATTTTAGTAGGAAGAGAGGTGACTGTAAAATTTTTAGTGTGACTAATTAAAAGTGGAAACGTATCTTCTTGTTTGAAATGAAATAAATCATGATTGTCAGGCTTATATAGCATTTGGATATAAAACAACTCCTTGCCTTCTTTCTAGCACCTTTGGAAAGGCTCTTAGGGAATGTATTAGAGCCAGCTAAAGAAGGGGGGGAGGAAGCCAAAAAAATCTATGGACAGAAATATTTTGCCAAAATAAGTACGAAAAAATGTATTTTCTGTATCACAACCACAGCAAACCAGAGCTTCTGCATATATACTAATCCGTATAGGTGATGAGTAATTGTGCCTTGGAAACGCCTGTGGCTACTTTTGGGGAAAAGCAGATCCCTGTGGTTGTCGGGAGAAGCAGGGCGAGCTCAGGAGGGGTTTGCAGCGTTATCCACATGCATCGCGTTTTCTCAACGGGATAGAAAACTTCCAGAGCCCTTCCAACCTTGGGCCGGGAAAAAAAAAAAAAAAAAAAAAAAACAACAAAAAAACAACAAAAAAACAAAACCGAAACGTTGGGGAAATAAAAAAGCGGAGGGCACAGATTCCTGCGAGGCAGTGGGTCGGGGGTGCCGCTCCCCGCGGGAAGCGTGGGAAAGCCGCGGGGCGGAGGCAGGCAGGGAGGGAGGGATGGAGCGATGGATGCAGGGATGGCTGCGGAGCCGGCGCTGGGTGGGCGCCCGGCGGGCGCGGAGCGGGGGCGGCAGCCGCAGCCGCAGCCNTGGCGGGGGCAGGAAGGCGCGGGGGCAGCGCTGCGGGAGGGGGGCGCGGAGGCTCCGCGGGTGCGGATCAGCCCCGGACGTGTCCCAGCAGCAGCAGCCACGGGCGGACACCCCGAGCCCGGCTACGCGGGGCAGCTCCGCCCGGCTTTGGGCGCAGGGTCCCGCGGGACAAACCCGGCCGGGCAGGAGTGCCGAGCTCGGGGCTCGGAACGGCTCCTGGAAGGACCACGTCCCCCGCACCCCCCAGCGCAGACAGACACACACACAGCGCCCCGAGTCACACACAGGCGGCGAGCAAGGAGCACACACGCAGCGCCGACTTCTTACA
>VYZT01030497.1:357058-407315 GCA_013400735.1 Pomatostomus ruficeps | reverse complement strand
CCCCCTGCACGGTCCGCACCCCCGGAGCCATCCCGTTATCTCCATCCCCGGGGGCACTGCCGGCATGTCCGCCCCACAGCCCGGGGACACCCTGTGCCCTCCTCAGCATCCCCCCGGGAGACACCCCCTGCTCCCCACAGCCTCTCTCTCTGAGCTTTTTTTAAAAAATCCTGCTTTCCCTCCCTGAGGAGGGAGGCATTCAGCCCTCGGCCAGAGCTCGGTGTGGCACCCCCACAGCTCGAGAAACCAGTCCCTGACCCGCGGGGGTGTCTCATCCTCACTGCTCCCGGGAGCGGGGCTGGGGGCTTTGGGGTGGCTCTGAAGCGTGCGGGGGGCGGCTGGAGCCCGAGGGTCAGGCTGAGTGGCAGAGCGGGATCGGGGCTTTGCCCTCCGACAGCCCGGGCAGAGATGGGGTGGGAAGGGGGACACAGAGCACCTGGAGGAGGGGGACACGGGGCCCCTTCACTTCTCCTGGTGGACAGCCGAGGAAGTGGCTGCCCGGAGACGCTCTCCTTGGCAGGGTCGCACATTTCCATAATAAATCCCACCCCGCTCTGCACCGGGGATGCTGCTTTTAATTTTCTGCCTCCATCCCCATGGCGCGTTAATGAGAGGAAACGATTTTAGAAAAAAACTGTAATAATAACAACAATAATTGCGTGCTTTAAAGCAAGCCCTTTTCCTCCCCTAGCAATATTTCCAAGTGTTCCCCCTGGAGTTTTCCTTCCCTTGGCCTTTGGTAGGGAGGAGGCAATGGCTGGGGTGTCCCCAAGTGCCTTCCTGAGCAGGGCGCGGGTCAGAGTGAGGTGGGGTGGCCCTGCGAGGATCTCAACATACCCACATTTTTCTGTGAAAAAGAACACACCTGGAAATCCCTGAAAAGACAGAAAAGTTTGGAAACAGTCTCACAAAGCGCGTTCCAGAATATCGCCTTGTTGTTGTGTTTCCCGACTGGCAGCCGTGTTATCACGGCCGTTTGTGCGGGAAGAAATGGTAGAAGTGCTTAAATGAGCTCCTGGTAAAGTGAGGGGTGATAAAGATGGAGCTGTGCTTTGAAGATGTTGCGGGTGTGCGGGTGAGGCTTGGCTGAAGTGCTCGTGTGTGTGGGAACAGCCTGGAGAGGCTGGAATTGCGGGAGGAACCCTTTGCACAGGGCCTGCTTGTGCAGGACATGATGGTCGGACTAAGCAGAAAGGGCAGGAAAATGGGGTGTCTCTTGACCTCATGGATTGGTGTGGCTCCCACGGGCTCTCTAGGTGTGGACCACAGTGATTCTGATCCAGAGGGGCTGCAGGGAAAGGAGGAGGAGCTTTCAGAGAATTGTGATTATAATTTAATGGAGCGTTAGATTAAGTTGGTGTTATGGTTACTCTTTAAAGCAGGGACGCGGGAGCTGTTACATTTTCGTGCTCACGTTGCTGTTCTCATTTGAGGTGTCTGAGCCTTCTCCTACCTCACAGCAATTCAAAGGATGCGGTCGCAGCTCATTAGAATAAGGGAAAGATCTAAACGAAATATTAAAGCATTTAGAATATTATTACAATAAGAATGCTTACATGTTATAAAAGGGCAGACAGAGGATTAGATTGTTTTCCCAACCTTTTTGTGTTCATATATATGTATTTATATGTGTCTTATATGTGGGTCCTGTGTTTGATTGCTGACAGGACAGTGCAGATCTGACCGATTTTCAGATGCATCTGAGGCACACATTGCCCCTTGCACCCAGCTGCTGTGGGTGCAGCTGTGTTTTCACGTGCCACATGAACTTTTTAAAATATGCCAAAATTATATATGCCCTTCTTTACCTGTAAATTAATTTGAAACTCACTTTTGACCATTTAAAAAAAATGTATTTCATTTTTCAAATGCAACTTGCATGCAGCTGTCTGGTCATTTTAGACCAAAGGAGCTGCACGTATCATACAATGAAACACTTGACTGTGTTACAACAGAATGGGAATCAGCTCTGAAAGAGAAAAAAGAGACAGATTTGAGCTATAGAAATCTCAGCTAAACAATAACTTGAAAATGAAATAGCTCACAGACAACACACTTTGTGAAGTTTTATTGGCAATAAATAATATGTTGATGATAATGTTTTGAGTGGTGTGTTAAGTGTGTCATAATTCTCTCGCAGCGATCTCGAGCGAAAACGTACGCTGGATATAGCACTGTTTTAATTTAAAAAAACAGATATAAATCATATGCAGGAGAGGAGGTATGTTATAAACAGTGCTGGGTTTGATTATAATTTTTTGAAATAGTGTTGGCTTAGCATTAGGTTTGAATTTTAAGCATTAATATTTGCACACACTGGGGAGGGAGTCCCTGTCGTGTGCTCACTAACAAGATTGTTAATGCAGGCTGGTTTTGTGGGGAAGAGCATCAGATGAGTACCTATTAATACAGCTCTAGCTATTAATATTCCAGCGTAAAATAAATGGATATTGTGCACCCAGGTCCAAATCAGATTCACTTCTTAATCTCAGTAGCCAGCAATACTTTATTTGAGTCATCACAATTTGGCCCCTCTGTGGGAGTTTTTACTGCAAGTCATAAAGACCCAGATTGCCACGTTAGAGGTTAAAAGTGGCTTCTGTACGATGCTAATAGCAGCAGAGTCTTAGTGGACTTAAGGGCAGGGGAAAAAACGGGATGTGGAGTCTAAAACATCTCCCCAGTAGCACCACAGTAGTTCAGGGTCTGTCAGCATTTCCCTCCAAACCCCAATTTTTGGAGTTTATAACTCAGCTGTTTTAAATAGCTTCAAGCTGAAACCTGCTGTATAAATTGTCAGCCCAGATGTAGATTTTGAAACAAAAAGTAGCACGAATCAGTTATTCTGTTTTAAGTTACAGAACACTGAAATATTTTTAATAGTATCAGATGCTCTTTTGGCAATGTCTGGGAAAAGCATTCTCAATACAGAAGATTTTACATTCAGAGGCTGTTGAATTCAGTGTTTTGCAAGAAAGCTGTTGAAGTGGCAGATATCAATGTTTGAGAGGAACTAGTCAGCATGTACACTAGCGTTGGCCCTCTTTTTTTTTCAGACAAGCAATTTACTCTGCAGAAAATCTGAGTACCTGCTGTTGTATAGGAGTTTTGCTTTGTGCTTATAACTTCCGTCTTTAGGCTACATACTTTGGCCAGTTCAAATCCCACTGGACCAAAACTGGGCAAACAGGTTGCCTAACCAGAACTGTGTTATGCAAAAAACACATAGTTATTTTCAACTCGTAAGAATTGGTTTGATTTTATTTTGGGGCTTCATGTGCCTTTTTGAGCTCTAGTTGAAATAAAAAAAATTTTAAAAATAACAAAATCTACTTTTGATCATCAAAATGTGTAGGGAGCATAATATGGAAAATAAAGATTTTGGAATAGTAGAGATATTGAGTATTAAAAGGTAGTTATGGAATGCGCACTGTGACTGCTTCTAATCGTTAATTTTTAACACAGTCCTTACTCATTTCACAGTGCATTTACAATCCTCTTTCTAAGAATATGTAATTAATTTTGTATTGATACATGGCATAAAATTGCCAAATAAGGGTTTATGCCAACAGTCTTTCAGTGTGTACAATTACTTTTGAAAATTCTCAAAATGACGTGTTTTCTCTAGGTTTCAAACGTATTTTGCAAAGCTTTTTTCTACCCAGCGCTACTATGTACCTGTGCAATAGTCTTAGGCTGGTTTGTGGCAGGAAAGGATTGAATTATGAAAAAAAATAAGCTTTATACTCCTGTTGTGTGGCAGGGAAGCTTCCCATGTTATAGGGCTTTATTTTATGAGCCAAAGGTTTTATTTTCACCTCTGATTTCAGTTTGCCTTGTCCTTTGGTCCTCTCTGAGGGAGATGAACAGTGATACTGCATCCAGGGCTCCTCAGTAACGGTGCAGCTCTCGGTCAGCTGCAATCGCCCGACGATGGCAGTGGCACGTGCAGCTCGGGGCTGGTGGCTAAGCTGACAAATTGAACTGACATGGAGTGGCAAGAGCAGGGATGAAAGCTCTGAAAAGGAACAGAAGACAGAGGAGAGCCTTTTAAGGGATTTTGGTCCCTCCTGCCCGGTGTTTGAGTTTTACCTGGGTTTGGGACTGAGACAGGGCAGTGAAGGCGCTGCCTTTCCTTGCTCTGTGGGTACCCGGGGAGAAAGGTGAGCAGAGGCTTCAGGCACCTCACTCCCTCTTCCCAGGCCCCTGGCAGCCTGGTGCTTCCTGCTGAGCTCTCAGGTGCTTTGCATTTGTGGAGTTAATGTGATTTTTGTTGTTGTTTTGTGAGGTATAAAAAGCGTAGGGTGCAACTCCCTGGGACGCTGATGGGCACGACAAGACCGTCCAGAGATAACGTGGGCTGTTGCAGACTGGGAAGGGAGTGGTTTATAAGTAGTCTCGAGCCCCATGCTTCACAGTTTAAGCCAGTATCCATTTGTTAATGGTTAGACTCAGCTCTGTAATCTATTCACCAGATTATTATTTGTTATTTGATTATTATTTATTATTCCTCACACCTGGCTTTGAAGCCGTCAGACCTGGTTGCTGCCAGACCCAAGGCAGAGAGTTATTGGGACCTCAGATCTTAGCCACAATGGTGGTTCCCCTGTTTTTATGTTCAGGGACTTTCATATGACTTTAAAGTAAAATTTTTTGTTTGATACGTGAAGACCTCACAGTAGTTTGTGGCAAAACTTAGCTTTTCATTTTGGGTGGTATTATCTGGTGTTTTATGCAAGAAAAAGAAAAGCAGGTAAATTCTTTTGAAACCGTGTTTAAGCTTTGCTTTCTTCTTTCTCTTCAATATTTCTTTTAAATAAGACAAGCTATAGTTTTCAGTAATATGGACTATTTCTATATGATTGTAATTCCTTTTTATTGTTTTAGAGAAACATTGTACAGTTCACTGGACCACATAATGCTCTCCCTATATATCCAGAACTCCTCATTCTTTCCACTGAATTAACATCACCAGCAACCTGCAATTATTAGTTTCAGCCAGGATCATTTATGTAAAAGACATTTCAGGAAGGCCATATGACAAAATGTAATATATATTTCAGGAGACAGAATAAATTACTCTGAATAATATAAAACTCATATCTGACCATGTGAATTGGTAGTAACCACAAGGGGAGAGACTTTGTAGCTCAAGATATTTTTTTCAAGTTTTGGCTCAGCTATCCAATATTTCTGAAACTCTTCTTGTTATAAATTTATTTTCAGCATCAGAATTAGCCAACTGGGGAAAAGGAAGTTATTTTATTAATACTTTTGTGGACTTTTTTTGCCCATGTGTATATTTTCTTCCTAGTAGCTTAGCATTCCTGCTTAACTTTTTTTTTTTTCTTTGCTTTAAAAAGCCACAGTGCACTAACACTGTAGGTATTCCTGATGTTTTCAAATCAGAAGCTGTCTGCTCCATGACATACATTTAATCAGATGTTGGAGCACTACACAACCACTGAAGCATAAAAGGGACGCTATCAGTTAGCTGGAACGTAAGGAGAAATGAAACACTTTGATATCTTCTGTTCACCCATCCTGGAATCTGAGGGAGGTATCAGCTCTAACCACATGCGACTCTTGCAAGCACTATGAAAATTTACATGCCTGCAAGGAAATACAGCTTTGTTTTATATTGCACATGAGGAGTTTGAATTCCAGACATAAAGTGCTCCATTGCAGAGCGTGTAGAGCTTTGCCTGCTGGTGCCTCGAGTGCCACTCGTGGGATGGGTGGATGCAGGGTTCTCTCTGGCTTGAAGTCTGAGGAGCTCGAGGGTTAGGTTGGTTGGTGCAACCAGAGCAGAACTGAATCTGGGTGATAAGGCTGCTAATAGTAATTTCTAACTTTCCATTTTAAATGCTTTCCTGTACATAATTTATGAATACAAGCCCTGCCTCGTGTTCTCTCGCTGCTCCCCACTTGCTAAGAACAAAGCTGGCCTTCAGAAAGCTTTAAAGGGTGCACTCGACATGTTGAGTGTTTCTGAAGAAATGCAACAGTGAAGAAGCTCTGAGAAACGTAGACAACACACGATGTTTCAGTGTTTGATGTGGCACTTTGTTCTGTGCACAGCGAGTACCAGACTCCTCACCGCAGAGCCTCTTCACGCGCGTGGGAGCCTGCAGAGCCGGGGGGGAGCACACACCTCCGAAGCGTGGCTTCACCAGTCGTGATTGTGTCCCCGTTTTACAGGTGGTGGCCTTAGGAGAAGTGCCCGATGGGACGGTGGTGACCGTCATGGCTGGAAACGACGAGAACTACTCTGCAGAGCTGCGAAACGCTTCCGCCGTGATGAAGAACCAGGTGGCCAGATTTAATGACTTACGATTTGTGGGCAGAAGTGGAAGAGGTAGGCCGCTGCCTTTTATGTGTCTGTAATGACTTGAAAAACAATGCCTAGATGTCAAACTTGCTTTGCAATGAAATACTAATTAACCCGTAAATCCATTGGTCATCAAATCACAGAAAGTTCGGTTTGTAAGGGACCTTAAAGCTCATGTTATTCCAGCCCCTTGCCCTAGGCAGGGACACCTTCCACTAGACCAGGTTGTTCAGGTTGTCAGCCTTTGTTTTGGAGGGATGTACACATATTTTATTGCCAAACTGCAGCATTTTCACAAAGCAATTTAAGGGTCTCTGTAAGTTTTTATCAGACACAGGTTTTGCAAACTGATTCAGAGAGTGCCTGCTTCCCTGTTTGAATCACACAGGAAGGGCGGAAGTAAAAAAAGGGAATATCTGTGATCTAGGTTATGCAGAGTCAAGGGAGTGTATTTCGGGCCATGGCAGTGAGAGGTGGAGAATTCCCTTTGGCAGTAGAACTGCTTCTGAACTCGTTGCAGAAGACCTGTAATTAGGGGGATTTTGCATATCACATGTTCTATAGGTTGTATTCTTTAGGGACTTAAATCTTTCAAGGCTTAACAGCTGTTGGTGGAGAGCTTGCTAGTGGCTTCTCTGCCCTTTAAAACCAAACTGTTGATAACCTGTGAAAATCACCCCCACTTTTCTTTTTAGTAAGTAGGTTGACTTTTTATGAATTGCTGGTAAGCTTGGGCTTGAACTAAATTTAACCTTTACTTTAAATGTCAGGATAACTTTCAATTTTTTTAATTTTTTTTTTTTTTTAAGGTGTAGAGTGCTGTCATTGTCTTCCAGCTTTTTAGGAGCTTCCTATAATCTGGAAACAGCACTGCAGCTATAGAAAGCTTTTGTAATCATTACAAGTTTGCAAGAATTCCTCTTTAAAGGTCCCACAGAAGCTTTCAAACTTCCAGTAATGATTGAAAGGATAGCTCGAAGGAAGCTGGCACTGCAGGTTTTGTTGCAGAAATCTTCAGAGTGGTGTTGTATCAGTCATTGATTCAACCTGCATATTTTTTTCCTTTATGTATTTGAAGTAATTATTCTTTTTTTTTTTCTAAATTAGCCCTGCATGGGGCAAACCAAAGCAAAAGAAGCAGAATAATTGTTCTGGGAAATTAGCAATAAAGCATTTTTTACAGTAATATTCTTTAGAAAGCAGTTGCAGTTCATCTTAAGGAAGGAAAGAGTTTTTGTCCAAAAAAAAAAAAATTAAACATATGACAAAGGCCCAGATAATCTAAATCAGCCAGCACATTTTTAAAAGTGCTTTGTGAAAGTGAGTCCATAAGCATGACTTACAGTGACTACTCTTTGTTTTAATGACCTAGCTAAAAATTCTCTTTATCATTTTAGAACTTAAGAAATTTTGGTAATAGAGAATAAAGTGAAAGACAGGATAACTTTACCAGCAGTAATATAATATAAATGTGGAATTTATTCCCCTTGTGAGTAAGGTGTTACCTATCTCTTCCATTTGTCTTCTTTTCTTTAACAAACCAGTTTGCTTTGTTTTTCTGCTGATGGATTAGGTTTGAAAGTTCTCTGGCTCCATCACTACTGCTGCCTTACAGTAAAAGTTCAGTAGCATATCAGCCTTTCAGTAGGGCTGAAAAAATGCACTACCTCTGATCTGTGAATTTAATTTCAAACCTATGATATATACTTTTTATTAAAGCATAGGAAATTAAATAGATGGCCTAAAACCTCAGAAGATACAGACACAAACACAAAGCTCCCAAAATTTGGTTCCAGTAGTTTAATTTATATTTTTTATCTAGCAGACTTGGAATAGACTTGTTCTCTGATCAATCTGGGTAGAATCTATGGAAAAGTGATAGTATACTTTTCAAACCCTCAACATATTTATTTAAGAGACTTCAAAGAAAAACAAAGGGTGTGCACTGTTTTACTATATTGGCTTTCTGAGTTTTGGCTAGTTTCCCAAATAGCAATTTTTATATTTAAAAAAAAAAAAGTAAAAAAAAAAAAAAAGGAAGAAAAAAGACAGACTTAACTGCTTGCAGACTTTTCACGCATGGAAGATGAAGAAAGCTTCTTTTGATGAAGTGTAATTATGTCCAAACAGAGCTGACCCCCTCCCCCTATATTTCTTATGATCTTAACGGAAGAAAGTAGGGCTTTTCCTTTGAAGCAGCCGGGACTCGGTGGAGGATCTGAAATGCTGCATTCTCCTGCCAGAGGCAGGATGGAGAAATTGGTCCAGACTTGTCTTCCAGACTTAGAACAGAGAGGGAGAGAGAGAGAGAGAGAGGGAAGGAGAGAAGGAGAAAGAGTTATCATTAATGATAGATTTTTAGAGCTTTGCTTAAAATAGCAGGGAAAGAAATCAGTATTTGCAAACAGAAGTGAGAAAGCTCCTTACATAGACAAATATCGGTAAATACAAGTCCTGAAGTAGAACAGGAAAAAAAAAAAAGTAATAAAGAAATCATTTTTCGGTGGCAAGAAACTAATCCACACCTGTTCCTGACTTGAGATTTACATCTTTCTAAGCAGCTCGTGCTTTGATCTCTGTATCTCTAAATTTGATTGTGAAGTCTGAATCATCAACTTACCACTTCACCTCCTCTCCCACGTTTTTACTTGCTTCCCATGGCTCAATGGAGAAACTCGATTTTTATACATATTCATTTTGTTTGCCTGACAGAAGCTTCACGTTTCTGTTTGCATAATTTCTCTTAAACACCTTGCTTGGATTCATAAGAATAAGTACCCGGAGTGTTTGATGCGAATGCAGCAGTTGTTTGTATGTGGTTTTCAGGCGGTAGCTCACTTTTACGAGCCCGATCCGCAGCACAGAGAAGAAAGAATTCCTGTCTTCAATAAGCACAGGATCATAACCTTAATTTTGTTGTGTCCCGATACTTTAATCACATTAACATCTAACTGAAAAAATATGCAACACGCACACACAAGCTGCTGAGTCTCCTTTCAAGCTCCTTTCTGGGGTTTGCCTTGTGCTTCAGCATATGTCCATCTCGTCCTCCTCTGTGTCAGCTCAGCTCACATGTGTGAATAACAAAGAATGCACAGTTTAGACACACTGAAGCAATAGTGCCAGATGACTGCTTGGCTGGGGAATTTAATAAAAGAGAGCTACAATTAGTCTGTAGCCTCTGAAAGTGGATAGTTGAAATGACTAAAGGCAATAAAGAAAGGTGATAAAAAGTGCATTAAAGGATTTTGTAGCTGAGGAGGGATATCTGTGAAATAGCTGTGGAAAGCATCAGCATCACTGAAACAGGGGACCTTAAAATTTATTTCATTCTTAATCCTGTAATATGTAAATCATCTCTTGAAAGCTCTGGAGTGCCCTGGCAGGGCCGTGCAGCTCCCCACAGTGAAGGGCTCTGTGGTTTATGGAGTGTGAGGGGGCTTCGTCAGTGTTACTTCATCCACACTTTGGTTTGTAAAATACCAGTTAGGGAACAAAACCAGTTTCCCTCTCAAATTAGCTGCTTCCCTCTTCAGCTCAGTCTGGCTGAGAGGTGACAGTTTAGAAGTTCTCTGGTGAGGTCCAAGTGGAGCTCTTTTTATTAAGGAATGCATTTTTTTCTGGCCACTGTATCCTGTTGAGACATATTTAGCGTAGAAAATCTTGCAGTGTTTTTCTACAGAACGATTTTACAGGATCTTACAGACAGTATATTTTGTTGAGTTAATTTTTTTGTCATCATAGACTTTTATAGGGATTTGCTGTATAAAGAGAACAATAGCATAGAAGGCCAAATTCTTCATTCAAAGGTGTATGGAAAAACCCCTTTAGTATCTTTGTTACCAGTAATATTCTACTGATCTTGTATGGGTTACTGTGATCTGAATGTCACCAGCATGCAATTTAATAATCAGAACTTTTTGACATGGTAAGCTGGTGCCAAAGGAAGCCTTAAACCCGAGCCTGGAGAACTATATGTATTTGTGCAGTGGGCTGAATTCCTCTCTGGAGAGGGATAAAAGGCACAGACGCTTCTCAGCCCCAAACAAGCAGTGTGGAGGCACTGCAGGGCTGCTGTGTGTGTGAAGGCTGCCCACGCCCCGTGCTGGCAGGACACACAGTTCACCTCTGCGACAGCAAGTGGGCAGGACTGGACAATGACTGGACATCCTACATACACCTAACTCTGCTCCTGTGATGATTTAAAAAATAATCCATTTCCCAGTGAAAACTGGAGAAGCCACCTTCAGCCATGCCACGGGGACGGAATTCATCCTCCTGAGACTTTTGCATGCTGAAGCTGACAGAGGGCAGGTTTAGATTGGATATTAGGAAGAAATTCTTCCCTGTGAGGGTGGTGGCTCACTGACATGGGTTGCCCAGAGGAGCTGTGGATGCTCCATCCCTGGAAGTGTTCAAGGCCAGGTTGGAGTAACCTGGTCTAGTGGAAGGTGTCCCTGCCCATGGTAGGGGGCTTGGAACAAGATGATTTTTAAGGTTCCTTCCAACCCAAACCATTCTATAATTCTATTTGCCAGGGTCCTGACCTTCCCTCTAACCTGCATCTCCCAGCGAGCTGGGCACAGCTGGAGCACAGCTTCACCTGGAAAATCATTTTACTCTAAATGACAGTTATATTTCCTTTAAAAAAAAATCCATGTCACATTCTAGTTCATGAAAATTATAGCCAAGACAGTTTGAAGTTGCACTCCTGATAATAAATGATGCATGTCTCAGGCAGGTTTGGGGGATATATGACTTGGACCAGAAAGAAAGACCAATTACTAGATTTGACAGCCAAAGCTCTGTTCTGTATTATGCCTTATATATAAGCTGTTCTATATTAGGACTGAAAAAACTGCATTAAGTTTGTGCTGTTACATATCGTTTAAGATTTGTGCCTTGATTGAATGCCTTCAGAGTTCAGCGAGAGGAAAAGCCCTAGCAGCAAAAATGCACAAATACACCCAGGGAGGAGGGGGGAAATAAAAAAAAGAGCTTTAAGTGTCTGGTAAAGTAGCAGCTTAAATGAGCATGAAGGCCAAGGATTGCTGACTGTTTTATTGAGTCACTGTTGTACGCCCACCTTTTCCTGTCTTGAAACAGTTTTCAGTTTTGACTATCTGACATGAGTAACCGTTGCATATCTAACAGATTACAACTGTCAGTGAGTCTCCCAAACGGGGGCCAGCGCCTGTGAGAATGTGTGCTCAGACGCAGGCAGCTCCCTTTATTTATTTCTTTTTAACGTTTTCATTCAGCTGAAGGCTGTGGATGATCTTATGCAATCTCTGCCTGAATTCGAGCTTTGAAAAAAAAAAAAAACAAAAAACCCAACAATGCAGACTGACGATAGCAAAGTACGTGCACACAGACATTTCTCACCCTCACGGGAAAGCTGGGGGCTTTCTTGGTATTTCATAGATGGAATATATGTAGGGGGAAAAAAGGCGTGTTCCACAATAATGATATCATCATATTAGCCCTGGCATATGAAGGACAGAGACACTGACTCCCTGTTAAAACATCTCCCAGGAGGAAAATATATTCTTTCCTCATCTTATTGTAGTCAAGTCAAACAAATGAAATGATAAAACTGTGTGAAGTAAATAACATGTGGTCACATTCTGCTCTCTGTCACACAGCTGCGAAACTGGAGTAAATTTTTAAATTATCTGACTTGCTTTGGATTTACACCACTTTCAATGCAGCAAAGAATTTGGCTTGTCCTCAGCAGTGAATCACTTTTGTTCTGTCATTGTATGATGACCCATTATTAAATAAGAAACATTTAGATTGTCAACACATGGACGTATTCTTGACATAGAGTAAAACCGAAGGGGAGGAAAACTCCTATGGTCAGTTATGTTTTTAATTTTCACGATTGTGGTAACGACAGGGAATAATTTTAAACTGATTCTTTACTGAACATGCATGTGACTGTTTTCATGTTGTAATCACTCATTCCTTGTTGTTTTTTCCCTTTGTAGGGAAGAGCTTCACTTTGACAATAACTGTCCTGACAAATCCCCCCCAAGTCGCTACATACCACAGAGCTATAAAGGTTACAGTGGATGGGCCAAGAGAGCCAAGAAGTGAGTATTATATTCTTCTTTTTGCTCTTATGCCTGCTTAATTTTGTTTAACAGAGACCTGTAAATGAAATATGTATATCTTTGTCAAACACTGGTTTTTGCTCAGCAAAATACGTGTGTGCATGCTTAATTTGGAGTCGATTGGACCACACACATACTTGCATTAAACATTCACTTAAGTGCTTGGCTGAATTTGGGCAATCACAAACCTGATTCTCATTCACATCAAGGTCTTGATGCATTATCTGCCAGTGTAAATGAGAACGAAACCCACTGTATTTATAAATAATCTGATTTAGACATGGTAGATACAATCCTGCAACGTGCTGCATTCCCTGAACTCCTGTAAGCTTCCAGCCGAAGATGTTTAGAACAAAACAGCAGCCTGATCTCTCAGGATCAGTCCTAGCGCAGAGAGGAAATATATAATATAGTGCCTTTTGTTTGCCCTTAAATTCTTTTGCCATCAGATAATTAATGCACCTGGTTAATCTCATCATACCTGAAGTTGGTTTTCAGCTATGGACTCATCGTAGACCCCCAGGGGCCAAAGGAAGATAAAAAAAGCAGTGTATCAACAGCATGGTCTTTGTTTCTTATTTGTGCACAGAAAAGATGTATTTTTGAAACATAGTCCAGCAGATTTGCACTCAGCACGTTTATCTCATAGCCATGCAGACTCACTAAGAATCTTTTTGCCATGATTTATCTATATTGCAATGGCTGTGCTTTTATGACAATTGTGTTTTGTCACGTTCTAGCAGTTTTATGGGTAGCACTTATTTTTAGATACAGTCAAGTCTGGTTAATCCATCAGGATTTATCTGGCTGTCTCTCTGTCTAGCACATTCAGCTGGTAACCAGTCTCACATCATATGGGTATCACTGATGAGGCAGTTCTGGAGTTTTTTCTTGATCTAACTAGAAGTGACTCTTTCTAAATTGATTGGATTAGGCAGGTATAGCGTTATTTAAATTACACTTAGAGATTAAGAATTATTTGATGAATAACCACATTAAAAGAATCCCTATAATGGAAGCATCTCAAATAATTATTTTGCCTTTGATCTGCACATACAAACGAGACCTTCAAGGAGCTTTCATGGTGTTTTGTTTAAAATACCACAAAGACAGAAGTAGAAAGATGTAGACAGAATTCATGCAGTTAAGTGTTGCTCGTGCCAATACACGCCGCAGAGTCACCTCCTCTTACACCGAGGTGGGAACTGAAATGCTCCCGGTAAGAAGTGTCCAGGCTGTAGAGTTTCACCTTGAAGAACAGCTAAGAAAAAGCAAATAGCTCTGAATACATTTCATTGGGTACATACTTGTGGTGCTACCTGCTCACAGTTGAGGAGTCCTGATGTCACAGCCGGGGGATTTTTGTTCTGTCTTCCCTCCGTGAATCAGTTCCCATTTTTAGTTTTCACTTGCAGCTTTTCCTCTGTAACTTACTTGGACAACACTGGGAAAGCTGCATTCATGGAGTAAAAAGCAGGGAATAAGTTATATATCACTTAGCCATTCCTATCTGGAGGCTGCTTCCATTATTGAGACATCTGCAAAAGAGGAAATCTCCCGGCAGAGGACACGACCGTGGTGAAAGAGCAGAGAGGTTTGAAAGTGCTGTGTGGAGAGTAGTGTGGGTTACCCTGTGCAGCACAGAGAGGGACCCTGCTGGCGTGGGGAGGTTTTGGTGATCAGTGGATTGAAAGTGAGTCTGTGATTATAGAATTTAACAGGATCTCCAAGTTCTGTTGGAAATTTTTCTTTGGACCTGAAAGGCCTCTGTATGTGATATTCGTCTGCTGGTCTCTTCAAATAGCTGAGCCTAGGAATGTTCAGTAACTGAGTTCTTATGGCCTACATGGAGTTATTGTGTCCTTCTTCATCTTTCTATTTTCTTTCTTTCTTGGTTTTTTTTTTTTTTTTTTGAGAAAGTAAAATTTGAGCTTGAATGTCCGTTTGGAATTTTATTGTTTTGGTGGAATACTGCAATCTGATATTTTCAAGTCATTCTTCTACATTTCTGGAATGACGCATTATTAAACTTGAATTTCTAGGGAAAGAGGAGTTCCAGTGAGCTCTGTGAGTTTCACTGACGTTTTGCTTCCTTCCTAGAGCCCCTGCACTTGTGTAGATATACTAGTTTGGTAGTAATCGTTCAGTGAACGTATCTGGCATTTTTGTTGCATATGGAAAATTAGGTGGTTGGGGGCAATAAGGAATTCAAGGAGCAGCTCTGATAGCAAATGTGTTTGTCTTAAAAAATTATGTATCGGCAAATAGTGCCCCTCTCTGCCAGGAGCTGTATTTCACTTCAACTTTTCAAGCATGTTATCCTAGTTTTCCTCTCTCTGGCAGCTCAACCAGAGCTGTCACATCACAAACAACTTTTTTCTTAATATACACATCTGGCGTTGGCAGTTGGAGCAACTTCATAAGAGCACATGATCATCATTCATTACAAGATTAAAAAGTACCCCATGGCATCATTGATGTTTTTTAACTTTGATCTTTTGCAGTTGTGATTCATCTCAGTTATAAAACTTCCTTTTAAAGGAACACAACCGATGACTTATTAGAACCTTCGTTCTAAGGAGTGTAAACATAAAATTATGCACATCTTTACAAAATGTCATTTACTTTGTTGCCAGCTTATCATTTTAAGACATGACATCATGCTTTAGATCGTGAATTTGTAGGGCTTGTTTATAGGCAAGGCACTCTGACCTTCTGTTGGCAAGTTGGCTTGAGTGAATGAGAGCTGCGAGGTTCCCAGCAGCAGCAGGAGCAGCAGCAAAGCCAGGACAGACATCACAGTCATTTAGAGCCCAGCTTCAGGAGTGCTGAACAGTCATGGCATGCAGGCACTCCAGTTGGTGTTTTGGATGCTCAGCACTTCAGAAAGTCAGGTTCTTAAATGTAAATGCCATTTAGTTGTATTAAACATCTGCTTGTAGAAGCTTGCTGCCTTGCCTCTCTGTTATTATTTGAAAATATTTTAATAGAGACAGTGATGTCAGGTTGCTCTGTTAGGAAAACTTGCCCGTTTCTATATGAGAAAAGGTCTTCTGATGATTTTTTTTTTCTCAGAAAAGATTTATTTAATTTTACATAACCTCTTCCAGTCTATCTAGGTTACTGTCCAGGGACACCTACTGTGTTGCACAGTTCCTGTGCTGGATTGAGACAGTCCTTTGCACTCTGAGTGATGCATTCTGGAGATGGGGTTGTATAAGATCTTTGGGAATCATTAGGAAATCCTGTAGATATTTTTCTCTCTTCATATCCAGGCTAGAACCTCTGCCATACACACATCGTAGCCAGCAGAGCTGCCTTCCAGCTGGGAGGGCTAAAAGAAGTTTTCCAGAGAACTTGTCATGAGGTCATAACTGACTGACAGATAGCCAGAGATTACTGTAAAAGAAGTCAAAGGAGAAAAAAAAACAGAGCAAAGGAACCACCCAAAATTGTTACCTAAGCCCCCCTTTAATGCCTTTGCCTTACCTCATCACAGCTACAGAAATAATGATTTGCCCTTCCATAGCGGTACCTTTAGAACAGGAGGCACGTCCTCCTTCCTGGCTGCTTTTGGGACAAACCCAGTCAGGAGGGAAATCATGCGGAAGGAGGGGGGAGAAGCCTATATATTTTTATATTTTGCCTGACTTCCGAAGACTTTAGTTTGTCTCTAATCAAAGGTAGGCTCCAAAGTCACCGACCCCAACTTTCTTTATCAGTGCGAATGGGAAAGCAGCTCTGAGCTTTGAGCTGAAGCGTTCCGGGGGAGAAAACTGCTCTGTTTCATTGAGCTGCCGAGCGAGAGTTTCTCCGCTGCCGCAGCTTGCAAGGTGCACACGTGATGAAAGGTATGAGCAAACATCGCATCGCCCTTTTGTCTGTGCACGCTGCGGAAGGCGGCGGGAGCCAGCCAGGGGTTCTGCTCAGCCCCCACATTAACTGTTTGGCCGACCCGGCTTATAAAACGCAGATAAGTGATTGAGATTTTTGAGATTCTTTGACTTAAAACCATAACAGTTTTTAGGAAGTTCTCCCTCTTTTCTTTCAAAGGCGGAGAGGGTGGAGGGATAAGTCTGAGGCGAGTGGAATGTGCTTTGGAGTGGAACAGCTTTAAATCTTTCAGTTTGCCTTTCTTTTTTGAATTTTTCTTTTTTTCTTCTCCTTTTTTTTTCTTTCTTTTTTTTTTTTCTTTTTTTCTTTTTTTTTTTTCTTTTTTCTTTTTTTCTTTTTTTTTGTTGACTGCCTGTCAGGAGCTGGGCTGGTGGCCAAGCAGGAAATGACACATCGAGAGGCATTTGTGTTGTGCAACATTTTGTGGAACTGATGCAAGGATACATTGTCTGTTTACGCATTCCTCTGCTAACAGCCTGCATGGCAGTAATTTTATTCAGGGACACATGGCATGCTACAGCAAGGAGCTAGAGCCTTAACATCTCTTTATGCAGAATTATCACAGCAGTTAAAACACTCTGTGTGTCCCCCGTTTCGAACAGTGTCTGGCCTGCCTTCAAAAACCACTCTACCAGCCCCCCTTCCTTCCCAAGAATATATTTGTTTGACTGTGGGTTTTTTTGCACTGTGGTAAATTGGGGCAGTGCAGAGAGAGAGAGAGACTTTGCAGAACGAGAGGAAATTTTACAGGCAGGTCCCTACTTCATGCAGCTACCTCAGACGGAAGGGAGCAGCGCAGCTTTCTCGGGCGATGCGTTGCAGACGCTGAAGGCGTCGGTTTGCATCTGCATGTGGTTTGGCACGGGGAGGTTTTTAATTAAAGTCAATGCTAAATACCCAGAGATGTGATGAGCGAGGCTTGGGGTTTCATCCAAACCGAAGTCAGAAAATCTGTGGCTCTCTCTGGTGTCTTTCAGAGTGACAGATCTCTACCGAGGTTGGCTGGGTAGGTCCAGATTTATCCCAGCGGCTGTGGCAGCAGAGGAAGGCAGAGTGGGCGGTCTGGGGTTCGAAAGCGACTCTAAATGACTTTGTAGAGCTCAGTGTATGCACTCTAATGTTCCTTTGTAAGAAACAGGGCAAAATGTGATTGTACAGCCAGAGAAATGTTCAGCAGGGCCATGCCATGAGGTTTAGGTTGTTTTCTGTGACCGTCATTAGTGTATTTGTGCATGAACACAGTCTATTTACAGCCTGGGACCTGACTTCCTTGCCACCAGGTCCCCAGTAAGGACCTGCAGTGTTTCTGTTTCCAGTGGTACAACAGCAGGTCCTTCTTGTAGAGTAAAAGGCAAGACACAGTTTCACTCATCATTTGCTGCTGGTTTATTTTTTGCAAATGTGTAATTTCGCAGAACAGTTCTAGTTGGGGACTGGAGCTCCTGAGCGTTCCCAGAGGTTGTAAGAAGCTGGTGGGATGATTCAAGTGTTCCCCACGAGAGGTGACAGACACTGCATATGCCAGTGGTTTAGGTTTACTTTTGAGATGAGTGTGCAACCCACAGAGCACGGCTACTTATGGTTACCTCAACCACTAGTGAGGCACAGGCACAGGTTGTCCAGAGAAGCTGTGGCTGCCTCATCCCTGGAAGTATCCAAGGCCAGCTTGGATGGGACTTGGAGCAACCTGGTCTAGTGGAAGGTGTCCCTGTCCATGGCAGGGGTGTTGGGAAGAGATAATCTCTAAGGACCCTTCCAACCCAAACCATTCTGTGATTCCATGATTCCAGGGTTCTGTGATTCCACGATTCCATGATTCTGTGATTCTATGATGCATGCTGCTCTGACAAGGTGACCTGGGGCTGTTGGGGTGGTAGCTGCATCCCAAGGAAGAAGTTCTTACTTCTTCCACTATGGTTGGAGTGGGGCTCATGCATAAAATCTCATTATTTGAGAAGCAGACTGCGAGACAAAATAATTTCTGGTGACTGTGAATTGTTTTCTGTTGGTGTAGTGCGTAGAGTGAGTCGAAAGCAAAACCTACGAAGTTCAGTCATAGCTTGAATTCATGCACTGCAGTTCTGAAATCTCAGCAACCTGTGTGACAGCATTGGGCTCTCTGCATAGGAGGACGCTGCTGCCCAGAGAGGTGACGGAGTGACCATGTATTCCCTGGTATGGTGACAGGGTTACGTAAAACAAATGCACAAGTCTCAGCATAAAACCATTCCATAAGATGTCCTCACCAACAGTAATGCACTCTTGGTTTGTATTTGTCAACAGAACAGATTGTTTCCATCCCATTGTAGAGGGAACACTTTCTTCCAAGCAGATCTATTCCTAGTACATTTGGCATGTAATTTGGCCATTGCAGTGATTTTTTCATGTTGCAGCTATTGCTGTTTGTATTCAAAGTGTCCCTCCAAGCTACAAATAAACGCATGGCCCCTCTACGTAGGTGTGTTGCTCAGTTGTATAAGGGACTTTTGCCCTGAATAGTTCATAAGTCTCCATTTAATATACAGATGGGGAGAAGGGGTTATAACCAAACAAATGAAGTGGAAGTGAGTTCATTCTGTATCTCCACAAGGCATGACCAGGAGGAAAGGAAAAGGGGTGACCAATTCACAGAGTCAGTTAGGTTGGGAAAGACCTCTGGGATCATCAAGTGCAGCCTATGACCAAACAGCTGCATGTCAGCCAGACCGTGGTTCTGAGTGCCACATCCAGTTTTTCCTTCAACACCTCCAGGGACAATGACTTTTTATAATTTTGTGACTTTACTCCATGTAGGTACTGTGGAGGAAGATGGTCTTTAAAAAGGCATTAGAGTAGCTTTCCACAGACCATTTTGTTCCACAGTTTTCTCCCAAGAGAACTCTTGGACATTGTCACTTTTGAAATGCGTTTAACTTGTTGCTTGCTATTAATATCAGCATTTTTTTCTCACTCTTCAGTGTAGCACATCTTATACCTCTCCCCTCACTTTCCAAAGTGGTTTGGGAAATAGGGAGCAGGGTGAATATATTTGGGAGACACTGCATCAGAATAGTATAAGTGAAGTACTTATGTAGCACTTGCTTACTGTCTATTCCAAATTTCTGTTTAAAGTTTTTATAAAATTTATTTTTATTCTCCATATAAACTTCATTCTCCAGTGAAACATTTTCATCCCAGACGTGAAACACAGATGCTGATTTAACCAGACAAGGAATGCAGAAGAGGAAATGAGGATGAATATCATACTTAATTGAAACTTCAGGGGAAGAAACTGAGTAATGATCTTGTGCTGCAGTATGTTTGGGATGCCAGAATCCTTACTCAGATGAAGAACTGGGTTCCTTAGTGCCTGTATCTGCACAGATCCCCTGTTAGAACTCTCATCCTCAGTAGACCAGCTTACTCAGCACAATAGTGGCTCACTGTGGGCTGAGGGTGGCTTTCAGCTCTCCAAAAATTAGACATGTAGAGTAGGTTTCCTCTGGAGTGAATGAAGAGACACAGGCCCTTGCAGAGAGTGATTCATATGTTAATGCTTGTCTTGGAGAGCAGTGAAGTGCCCTTTGGACTCTCACCCCTTTCCATTGATACTAAATGGAGGCTAGATGACTAGCCTAGACTAGGCACCCTGCTTTTGAGATGGCTGGAATCAGATGGGATTAGGAGATATTACAGTCCCAGAGTGTACTGAGGCTGCTGTGAAGCCCAGACAGCCCGAGTTAGCTGTGAGGCAGGTAGCCCAGGGTGCAGTCCCAGGCAGCAGGAGCTCAGCGTTGGATTAACCCCTGCTCACTCACCTTCTTGGGTGGGGGCTTTGTCTGGTGTTGAACAATGAACAGTCCCTGCTGCTTTCTGACAGTGTAAGGGATCCTTTAAAGCTGACTTTGAAGTGTCTCTACAGCTGCCATAATGAATGCAGTGTACACATACCTTAAAAATGATGCTATCTACTAAGGCATTGTTATCACCTCCTGCAGGATTTCAGTAGTCAGGTACTGCTCAGGCCCCACTCAGCTTGGGTTGTGTGAACTGCTGAGATTAAAACTCGGGTGATTTAGCTGTAGGCAAACTAAGATTCTCACACTGCTGTTGCAGCTACATAAGAAACCTTATGAAGGTGACAATACACTTTACAGGTATTGCCCAAAGGTGAAGAATATTGGGGAACATATTTGAAGATTTTCATAACGCTGGGAAGTGCTCCATGATTCCAATATTTCTTCTTCATGACAGAACATATTAATTGTTCCTCCCTTATCCACACTTAACATGCTGCCCATTCTCCTGTGGTTCTGAGATGTAATCTTTCCCACAGCGTGGGAAGACAAACCCTTTCACCTGATTATTGCCGGCATGAATGTTTCATGCTTCCATCCCTCTTCAAACTCTCCCACTGCATTTTGTGAACTTTACTCCCACTTCATAATGCCCTGCTTCTTTAGTAGCCCTGCTCGTTTAAATTCAGGGTGCCAAAGGAGGTATTAATCAGGGTGCTTACAAGTGCAGAATCTGCTTCCTGCCTGTCTGTAATCCATGTGAGTAATGCCAATTAGTTGTCTGCTTCCTTAAATCCTCATGCACTTTCTCACTCCTGCATTCCTGCAGCAGTAGACATGGTCTTCAGTGTCAGTGCAGTCAGAGGCACTTGGTGCTGCTTTTTTTCATTGCTCTTAGAGCTCAACAGGAAAATCATCACCTCTGACGCACCACAGAAGTGTGCTGGGGAAGAAACGGCTGAGTCCAGCTCTTGCATTTTTACTTTAATTTGCTAGACACAGGCTCTAACTTACTTTATTTCAGAGTATCACTTCAGATGTCATGAGACAAGTAGACAACTATATACAGCAGTTTCACATTGGTGCAGCTTTTCCTTGGAAAGAAGCAGGCACATGCAGGCATCGTTGTAGTCCCAGGTCTGGTTTTGTTTTTATATGTTAAATCTCAGATTAGATTTGCAAAGAAGCCAAATTTTAAATGATTGTATTAAAAGGGATCAGAAAGCCAGAGATTACTCATTGAAAAGTGATGGTGTTCCCAATAATTTTTGGTGTTTAGAAAATTGAGACCTGTATTTCTCAGCAGTATGAAAGCTGGAAAGGAATAGAGACCTGGATTGCTGTGTGATACAAACCACAGGTTAGCAGTACAGAGGGAATTACACATGGAATACTTTTTGAGATTTTTTGCATGTGTACATACGTAATCAAGGACCCAGATTCAGATTCTTATAAAACAATGTGCTTCAATTAATTCAATTATCTAGTGAATTTATAAAGCACTGTAGACATGTGAAGTTTAATAGAGTTGGTTCCACATTTCTAGGATACCAATTAAATCAAGAATAATTTAATTTAATAAGTTAGTGTTTCATTCCTTGGGTCTCGTATCACCATAGGTTCTAGATTTGTGGAACAGATTTTTTCTTTCACACTGGACACTTTTTGTCTTTGATGATCTGGGCTATGGGTCCCCTCCCACTCTGGGCCTTTTTTGATGTCTTCGAACAATAGTGTGTAAAACAGTGCTGCAGTAAAATCATCACCTCTGTAGACAGAAGTGTTGACTACAGAAGAGGGCTCAGCAATAGAGCTGTGAATGTAAATAATTCAGTGTTTCAGTTCATCAGCTAAGCAGTCCAAATGAAAATCCTTTTTGTAAAGGGACATATGGGTAACATTTTCAAAGATGCTGGGTGGATTGACTCTCCTTAACTGCAGCTGCCTAAAAGCTTGATACGGTGTCGCAGTGACTCACCTCCTGTCCACTGTGGTCCAGGAGGAGCTGTGTGTGTGAGCTAGGGGCTGGTTTTTCCCACCCTAAGCCTCTAGAGGTGTCAGAGGGGGTGAGTGAGGGAGGGAGGACATGAAGCAGCCCAAACCACAGGACTGGCACTGGGTGCTCTGCAGGTGCCTGAGCTGGCTTTAAACAAACTGCCTGGCTTACCAGCAACTGCAGTAGCACTCAGCTCTGAAGAACTTCTTCATACTCCTTTCTATTGTTATTTAGACCTTTAAAAAGGAGCTCTAGTGCCTGCTTTCTCAACAGCCCCACTGAAGTTCCATTCTCTGAAATGCATTAGAATTTAGGCTGTTGGTGAACCCCTCGTTGTTAGACATAAATAACCAGTGTGTGGTTTATAACTTTCATGTTTTCCCCTTCTGTGCCTGCTTGGTTAAAACTCTCAGGCACTCAGTGCGGAAGTGTCTGCCCTGCTTTAAAACATCTTTCCCCACGCTGATGGGCTCTCCTCTCCCAAAAGCTGTGTCCCTGCAGCTCAGCAGCAGTCTGGCTCTTATACGTGACCCTCATCAGCTTCACGGCAGAGTCAGACACTTTAATTAGCCTTTATCTTCTGCTGTGCAAGAGTGAGCCCAGGGTATGTCTGAGAGTGCCCTGGAGAAGGCTCACACAGCAATATTCATCGCCCGTGGTGTGAACACAGCCATAAACCTCCCTGGGAATCAGGGCAGCAGGATTGCAGCACACCAGGGATACTCCAACTCAGTGTTTAGGCAGGGTCTGCACTTTGCATCTGTGCAGACTTACTGATCTGTGTTACTAGTTTCACTCTTCTTCGTATTTGTTATTCCTGAAAGATGGCAGCAAAAGAGAAACCTGATAGCAGCTGGCTTGTAGAGATAGTCTTTATTACAGGAGAGAGCAGGAAGGACTTGGTGCTTCCAAACTCCAGATAACAGTGACTGTTCCTTAGTCCTAGCTCAGAGATGAAGGAAGTTTTTTGGGAAGTGTGTTTATGTTCCATGTGGGATGCAAAGTAAACACCTCACTAACTGCATACATGCCATGCAAATTAAATGGGAACTGTTTTTCTCTGGTGGCTTGGTGTAAAAGGGAATAACCAGTAGATTTAAGGTATGTGACAAAGGGGATACTTACACATCAGATAAATAACAACTTGTTGACATAAAACAAATAGATTTCTTTTTTTTTATTAAAGAGCAGGTACCTCTAGCTCTAGGTCTTACTTTATGCATATGCTGCAGACAAAAATTACAGTAGGAAAAGCCCATGTCTGAGCACTCAGAACTGGGACATGCCAATGGGTTGTCGGTGTGGCTTTAGTTCATGCCTGTTGTATGTGAGGGACAAAAAAAGTCCTTCACTGTAGGAGCATGGTTTATCCATAGGACAGCAATATTCTGTGGGATGGAATACACCCACTTACTTTTATTTTTCACACAGAGAATATGATCTAAGAACACCTTGTTTTAAGCAACTTAACTATAGTCACTACAAAACATTGTGTGGCAGAAGCATAAATCTGGGTCAGCTATCAGCTGCCTTTGCCAAGCTGTAAACAAAGCTTTTAACTGATAAAATCTAAGGAATTTTTATTTGATGAAATTTTAGTTTTCAAAGTTGCATAATTTTACCAAATCTGGATGGATTTCCATGAAGGTTCTGAAAAAAAAAGCCAATCTGCTGAGCCAAGTTTCAAAACTCCACTCCAAAATAGAGTGACAAAAAAGCTCCTTCAAGAAAAGATTGCCAAAAATGTTTCTTGAGGTGCTACGTTTTCCCTGAGCTAACTCATTTCCAGGAATGTTGGAGCATTTTGGTTGAAATTGAAGAAGCGTGTTCCATACCCATGCAAGAAAAAGTGGAACGCAAACAGTCAAAGTTCAGTAAAGTTGGGAGCAACTGAAAATTGGGTTTTGTAATGGGAAGTGTTGGGTAACTGGAATGATAGGCTGTCCTACCAGCTCCAGCTCTAACATATTCAATCTAATGTGTTATTAATTTGAATTGAAAAATAATCCACGAGCTCCAGTGGAAATCCTGCATAGGAAATTAAGTTGGCAGCTGGCAGGGGCTCCTCATGGGCACCTCTGGAGTCAACAGGTCAGGCTGGTGACAGGCAGGGGATGAGTGAGGTGCCACCTCCAGCAGCCCTGGAGAGCAGGACGTGACTCCTGCCTGTGCACTGAGGACGTGCTGGAGGAGCCAACAACCTTTGCAGAAGATGAAACTGGGGCCACAGCAGCCGGCAGGGCCTCTGGAGGCGTTGTGGGTTAGAAGGCAGCGTGGCCCCAGGCACCAACACTTGGCAGAGCTCTGCTTCCCCACCCTCAGCCTCTCCAGAGGGGTAATTTGGGGTGCGTACTCTCCAACTGAATTGGCATGGTCTGCACAGGCACTGCAGGCTGAAACACACACACACACACACACACGGGGTGTGAGCCCAGAGGGGTTTGGGCTGTATTTTGGGACTCTTCAACGAGCCTGAGGTGTGGAGCCTCCTCACTGCCAACCCTCCTGCACCTCAGTGCCCCTTTACTTCACTGAGAGAGCCAGTGTGGGCAGTGCTACTGCTGAAAAGGAGTATTCTTAGGCAAAACACCCCCAAGTGTTTAGGAACCACAACCACAGGAAATAAGCATTGATAAAACCTCCCCAAACTCTATGCTGAAAGCTCCCTGGGTTGGCTTTGCTCCCTGCCTGGGTCCCCTTCAGCTCAGGGGAGAGGCAGCCACAGCCTGTGCCAGGCACCATCCAAGCCTCGTGGTGGGCACAATCCAGATCCAGTCTCATTGCTGGAGTCACAGATTGTGGAAAGGTGGAGGAAGGCTCTTCAGTCTCCCAGGAACCTCCTGGAAAGGGTGTGGAGCCCTGTAAAATCCAGGACAAATGACCAGTCCTTCTGCAAAACTGGACCAGGTGAGGGTGGCCCAGGGGCACTGTCTGGGGGGGTTCAGGCACTCTGATATCTGCCAGTGAAAAAACAGTTTCTTCTTGTTACCTTCTCCTCCTTTCCATGACTCAGAGCTGCTGAAGAATCACAGAACCATTAAAATTGGAAAAGATCTCTAAGATCATAAAGCCCAATGGTTAACCCAGCACTGCCAGGCCCACCCCCAAACTATGTCCTCATGTGCCATATCCATATGTTTTTTGAACGCTTCCAGGAACGGTGATCTCACCACTTTCCTGGGCATCCTGTTCCAGTGCTTGACCCAAGGTGTTGGGTCCATTTAAAACCAGCAACCAAAGTTTTAACAGGTTTGAAAGCTGTTCAAAACACTGTTGGCAGTGTTGCAAGCTATACCTGAGATGTGCTCCTGCACAGAAATCTTTCCTGCCTTCTCTGCAAAACACACAGTCTCTTATTTGAATCTGCCCCAGAAATGGGACTGCAGGGAGTGTTTTCCTTGTTGACTCCTTAACCATTCACTGGAATGGGTCTCGGGGATGAGTGTTCTGCTGCCTGGGTTTTTATTAAGTTAAAACAAATTTTCTTTGGAGGCAGATTTGAGTGCTGGGCAAAAGGCACTTTCGCAGTCAGTTTTATTCCCCTCACTAATACAACTTCATTTAAGCTTTTGCCCATGTCTTTTACTCTCATGGTGTTCCCATCCTTGGGAGCCAAGCAGCTTGAGAGCTGAAAGAGAAGTGTTGTCAGGAGGGTGATTAAAACAGGGATTGATGCAGCTGGGAGCCAGGGTTCAGTCACCTCCCTGGGCCCCTGTGTTAGTGTTATGTCAGACACAGTAGCTTTACCCTGTGCAGTGAGTTTATGGGTTTTTTATTGTCTGATGCTGCCAGAAAACGCTGACCCCGGAGTAGCTGGGCTGTGTAAGCATTCAGTGGTGGAGGGCAGTGTGGTCTGAAAGCCGCTCACGTTCCCTCTTTAATTTGTCACTTATGGGTCATATCTTTTTTACATTTATATTTTTAAATTAGTTCAGCGTGTCCCAAGCTTCGGTTCCAGAATCCACACTGAAAATTTCCCAACTTTACGAGTTCTTAAAAAAATTCCAAAATCCCTCACTTAATTGACATTCAGTATGCAGAACAACTTATAGTTATGGGAAGACTTCACATTTTTATACAGACATGAGTTTGGGGAGAGATTAGATTTTAGGGCTCAGTGCAACATGGAGCAATTGTGTCCACTTGGTCATCTCTTCAAAGAGGGAAGTGAAATTTGGCCCAAAATTAAAAAAAAAAATATTTGGCATAAAAATCACACTGGTCAAAATAAAATGGTTTCTCCAACATAAATTTCATTAAATGTAAAGCCAGACTCAGCAAATGCTTGAGATCTCCCATATGGACTGAAGAACAGTTTTATATTGGAGCACAATACACTGTTTTGGAGTGCATCTGAGACTGCTCCTGTTTTGGAAGCCTGCTCAGGTCTTGTTGGAATGATGATTTAGACTGTATGTAGCAAAAAGCAATGTTAGCATATTTGGACCATCAGCATAAAGGCTTTTTGTTAGAATAAATGTTTCTTTTTAAAAAGAACAAAACAATCCCAGCCTTTTCCATTTTTCTATCCTTTGATCTCATGTCAGGAAATTTGGAAGACCAGCTCTCCATGGCCACATGAGTAAGGCAGGGATGTAGGGTGGTGGTTCAGTGGCTGACACATTTGGACGCGAGTCCTTTTGGTCTGTCATTCTGCTGTCTCTGACGTCTTTGTGACGTTAGTGCAATTGAAAATCCTTCCAGAATTGCTGATATCAGAGGAAACTGGGTACCTCTTTCTCTTGGCCTCAGTTCTGTGTGAAATATGAAGAATGACGCTACCCTACTCCAGGAATGACATGAATATGAGAATATGGTGAATATCAAGGTGTTTGTTTACTCAACTTGTGTTTTTAGGCATATTCCCATCCAAAGTACATCACAATATGAGTCAGAAAACTTCACTTTCCTTTCGTAAATGGAAACATCTTTACATACATATTTTTCATTTCTTAGATGGGAAGAAATGGGTTTTGTTTTTTCTCTTCTGTTAGCTGTGATTTCTCACCATACACTGCTGCTCTGTATTGCTGTGTCAGAACAATGTAGTTTTCTTACGCTCCAGATCCTAATTCCTTTAACTCCTTGAAGGCATTGCTGGAGGTAAAGGTAGCTTGTAGGAGCAAATCTGTCATTAAATCAGCCCTTAATCAGAGTTAAATACCTGGTGCTGCTTTCAGAGAATGGCAGGTACCAGGCTCTTGTAGTGCCTCCTTAGGAGCTTTACAGCCCAGAGAGGTGAAAACCAGACGAGATAGAAAGTCTGGAAAGCTGAAACTCCTGGATGGATAGATATTCTTTTTGCATTTGTCTCACACCACTGACTGTTGAATGACTGCGCTCAGGTGCACAAGCTTTTACCAACCGAATGTTTTGTGACTTTGGGGAAGTGAATCAACCCCTTTTGTGCAGCCGAGGGGAGGAAGCTCCGCAGCCGGCGCGGCTGCCTCGGCGCGCGTGTCTTGAGGGGTGGGGAAGGCAGCCATCCTTAACCAAGCATTTGCAACCTGCTGTTTGAGCTGGAATAGGAAAACCAGCCTGACAAGAATGAACGGCTTCGCCAAGCGACAGTCAGGGGAGGTTGGTGGGATTTTAAACAAATCTCCTTAAGCAAGCATGAAAACAAACTATTTAGCACTCATTAATGTCTCAGGTTAAACTCTTGAATAATTTGTCATGGTTAGGCTCTTTTGGTTTCGTTGGTGTTTTTCTAGTGACTAGCGAGATGACAGCTACACATGCTTCTTGGTATGCCACTGTTCACAATAGGGTTTAAAGTTGTGTATTTGTTATTGATGTCATTAAAGTGATGGATTTGAGCTTGGTTTCTGAGGCAGCTGACTGGGTGGTTGGGACTAATTTCTAGCAATGGTTTTGGAGGTTGAAACCAAAGTGTGTATAAAAGGAAATGTTTCTTCTTTTAAGCAAATAATTTGAACCCAGATGAATGAAATTTAAGCAAGTGGGCATCAACTCTGAGTTAATTTTGACATAGTTGTCTGGAAATCATCACCAATTAAAATATTTTTATGAGCTCGAATGTAGTATTGTCTTTCGGTGCTTATGTAAGAGAGGAACAAACTGCTTGTTTAACCCCAGCCTTGAGACTACTGGCCAGAATATCTGCCTGAAGTCATTGCCACATGGAGCTGGGAGGGCAAGGACCTTGGCAAACCTCATGCTGCAGGGGAAGGCGATTTCCCTACCTGAAATGAAACAATTTGTTAATTTGGACAGATGGCTTCCACCCTGCAGAAGTCATTGTGAGCCTTGGACATTCAGAGGGGGAAGAAGCAGCTCTGTGGCCCAGGAATCCTAGCTGAGAGTAAAAATGAATCACCTGGGTTGTCATAATTGGGTTCTTTCATGTACTCCTACAGACTGAATAGCCAGGGCGATATTCCTTCATTTGTACACACCTTTCACACCTGCACATAAAGAAAACCTTTGATCCAGTGCTTGATGGAACAACGAGTATATGCAGAATTAAAAGGATGCACACCACACTGAGATATTTTTGTATCTTTTTAGGTGCTGAATATGTAAAATAATAATGAATACCCTACCTGATGGGGAGGAGCACTCTCTGCAGTTTGAATTTGGCCTTTTTGTGAAAGCACCATTTCTTTTCCTGGTGTTTATGTTGCAAAGAGAGTTGAAATGTTGAAGACTTCTATAAATGTCTCTTGCTGTACCTCCAACCACAGTCTCACTTATTCAATGAGATAGACTTTTAACATTTAAATTTTTCTTATTGGTGTTCTATTGAGTTTTTTGCATTTTCTTTTATTATGTTATTTACTTACATATGCATATATATACATAACCGTACAGCATGCTTATGGAGCAGCCTATCACCAGTTTTTGTTGTCCATTCCATGATTATCATCCTTTCATTCCTGTGCAGCATTGTGCTTCTTTTATTCAGACTCCCAACCCTGTAGATAGATGTTCAAATATTTCAACACAAACAAAGCTGTTTATATTATATTTAACTTACAGAATCATTATAGCTTTGGTATGTATGCATGGAATTTGCCCTACTGTGAAGTGTTAACACTAGACCTGTGCCCCACTTCACTCTCCAAGAAGGTAGACCTGAAATTGCACTTAATTTCAGCTTCCAGTTGAGTCTCTACCAAGAAAATTTCAGGGCTTAGCTGCACAATCGAGTTACAGGGGATGTCTGTGTTTCCATGTCAGCTGAGCTACAGCAGCTGCCTGGTAGGTGTTTTTGTCCCCCCATAAATGTAAGTTGATTTGATTTAGCTTAGCCCTCAATAAAAGAGGTTTAAGATAAGTAGAATCACTGCACATTCATCAAGGCAGGGAGTATGTGTGCAGATCTTCAGCATCCAGGATCAGGACTGGGTAACCCCCTCCACCCTGGGAAGTGAGTGTGTGTCTGTATGGTCCTGTAGTGGCAATTGCCAAGCCAATTTTTAGACCTATATTAACATTCTCTTTTAAAAATCACCTGTTGAATCCCCTTAATCCCTGGGTTGGTTGTTTGCATAAACCCAGTTTGTTAAGTTCTCTCTGCAGCCCACAACACCGCTCCTCACAGACAGAGGAGTTTTGAGGGTCTCATTTGAAACAGAAATTATTTTCTTTCTCAGCCTGGTTGGGGAGACACTTCTTTAGAGAGACTTTGTCTGGTATTTTAGACCCTAAGTTTTACCAGTCTTTACTGCTTAGATATTCTGGATACAGAAAAACAGCTTGCATTTGGTTACCTTCTACTCCATAATTCCCACAGACTATAACATTTAGTATAGAGCAACCAAGAGCTGATTTAAGAAATTTGCTTTTAAATCCCCTGTGGCCTCCTTTGCATGCTGAGGAGGGTGAAGTTGCAACACTTCTCCAGGACATAGGCAACGAGCAGGATCATGAGCTCTGTGCGTGAGGGCAGACTGTGGGCCTGGCTCCTGATCTCTGGGGTGAATGAGAACTCATTCAGTTGTTTCAACTCAGAGCGAGTTATCTAAACTTGTACCTCTGGATTTATAGCAACACATCCTTAAGCTGCTCTTCCTTAACAGGCTATGACCCTCCTTAGACAAGGGATTTGAGAAAGTAGTGAGTTTGGGTTTTCCACTTAGAATATCTGCTCATGGAATTGTTTGGGTTGGAAACATCCTTAAAGATCATCTAGTTCCAACCCCCCTAACACAGCTTTCTGCACTTTGTGCAGCCCCTTTGAACAGTCAGGATTTCCAGTTCCTTAACTCTGAATCCTCAGGGTATTTCCTTTACTCCGTGGCCATCCAACAAGTGGTGTGTGCCCCTGTAGTGATTTTTGGTGTCCCTAAGGACATTTGGTTCTTATTATGTGTAAATGTGGGCAGTCCATGGTTGTTCATAAATATGCATGTCCATGGGGAAGCTCCCAGCTTTTTCCTGTGGATTAAGATGAGATGTTCGTAAGGGAGAAGAGAGAGAAGGAGGCAGACCAGCTCCTTTCCGAGCTCGGGTGGACTTTGCATTCAGGATTTCTCAAGGCCATGCCCAGTGGGAGAAGCTGACAGTGGAATCTACTGCAAATACAACAGGAAAGGCAAAGGGTGCCATGGAGGAGGCATCTGCCATAAGAGTCCCTCCTTTGGTTCTCCAGGGAAATTGTGAAATTTGTGAGCCCTGTAGACTGGTGTGACAATAAAGGAGTGCTGGAGGAAGGCACATGGCTTTGCCTTGCACATCCTTGAGCAGGAGAAATCCCAGGGGCTGGGGGACCTTGGAGCTGCTCGGGTGTTCACTTCCAGCCACAGCTGCGCTGTCTGTGGAGGACAACACTCCCCAGTGCTCTTCTCACCAACATCACACCATTCCCCCGTGTTCCTCTAATCAGCATCAGGCAAAATGAGCTGCCTTAGCAGAGTCCTGCTCCAAATCAGCAGTAGCTGTGGTGGAAGATGAGTGAGTGAGAGGCAGGGTGTGATTCCTTAAAGAGCTGGCACAGCAGCAGCCTGCAGAGGCCACGTGAACACAGCCCTGGCTGTGCTGGACTCCGTTACCCCCCCAGGCTGACGGAACGTCCGAGCTCAGTGATGGATAGCAGGAGCTGTGGAGTGGACACTGACCAGGTTTCCGTTAAATATCTTGCTGAGAGTGGCTTCTGCTTTGGGAATGGAAAGTGAGCTCCAAAAAAATCAGTTCCCATTAGCTGAGTGCCTAAGCAAGATTTATTTTTTAAGGCATTATTTAAAAATTTATAGAGTTTGTTAGGCAAAGAAAAATTTTAGTCTGAGTGAACTCTACAACAGTGACAGAAGTGCCTGAAAACAGAGGCTTTTCTTGGAAAAGTTGACAGTGTACTGGCCATAAACCTGCTGCTTCAAGAGCTTGTTGGTCATTTCTCCCTTATGGGGGAAAAATAATTGAGATCTATTAGAGGGCAGAAAGCCTCCAGGCTGTTTTAATCTGGAATTCTGCAGCCTGACATTAATGAGAAAAACTTTTTTTAAAACCAGTATTTGGCCACTTCATTTCTACATTACAGACAGTAATAAATCGTCAAGTTGTTTGTGAAAAGTTTGGCTCAATGCATTTCTAAATGCAAGGTACCGGCACGGTCACTGCGAAATCCCATTTCACTGTGGCTCACAGTATTGCAATGACCTTTTTTGTTGTTTTTTGTAATTAATAGCTTCTTTTTCTGTCACTTCTCTATGCTGCCTATATAAATATTTCTGAAATGGAGCCTCTCATATTTGCTAACCTGTCGTTCATTAGCAACAGCGAACACATGGGAGTAATTTGGGATGCCAGGTGTGTTCCTCTCTGTGTTACTGTCCAGAACGTCCCTCCTGCTCACTCAAATTGTGTAGAAAAGCTCACATTGAAGAGAAAAACATGGAAACGGGGAATTCTCTCCTGCTGCTCCACATCTGTTGGCCAGGGTGCAACCATAAAGAGTACTGGTACAGCAAAGAAGTAACTAATGTCTCCATATCCCCATCCCTAAAGGCTTACAGTCCACGGAGAAACAAAGCAAATTACTAAAATTGTAACTTTTGAGAAAGTAGACTTAAATGTCTAGGCCTGTTATGGCAGTGAAAACTTAATAAATGGGAGGGAGAAGAAGAGAAAATTGAGATGAATGAAAGACATTAAAGATGCAAGGTTGCTGGTCTCTGTTGGTTTGTTTTCTGCAGGAAGCCACCAGAAAACAATATCGAGGAAGAAAAAAAATGGATTAGGTTTGTAAGAAATCAAATATAGAAAAAGGCAGGAAAAGGAATATGTGAATATTATTTATTTGTGCTGCTAGCTGATAAATTGTTTCTCTCTTAGCTGACCCATTAAAAGCCAAGGTTTCAGCATGTTTTGAATGATCATTTTGATCACATTGATTTAAGTTCAGTAATTTCTAAGACATGGGACAGACCAGAACCTAGAGAGCTCTAGAACCTACTAATAAATTCTGAGCAGTGCTGATGGAAAGAGACTGGTATCTAACAAGCCCATCATTTCAAGCTTAGCTGATGAAATGCTCAATTAAATTGGCTTTTTCAGTGTTGATCATTTTCTGTAGACCTCAGTACAGAGCAGAGAAACACTTTTCCCTGCTTGAGAGGATTTTGGCTTTCCAGAAGTATTAACCATTGATTTTATAAGTCATGTAGTTCATGACAGAGTTCCAGAAGTATTTCAACAATACTTTTAGCACAGTACTCTTGGGCGTGGTCCTGTGCAGGGCCAGCAGTTGGGCTCAGTGATCCTTGTGGGTCCCTTCCGTCTCAGATTATTCTGTGATTCTGTGATGTAGGAAGAAATTCTTCCCTGTGAGAGTGGTGAGGCCCTGGCACAGAGAAGCTGTGGATGCCCCATCCCTGGAAGTGTCCAAGGCCAGCCTGGATGGGGCTTGGAGCAGCCTGGGATAGTGGAAGGTGTCCCTGCCCATGGCAGGGATTTGGAATGAGATGATCCTTAAGGTCCCTTCCAACCCAAACCATTCTGTGGTTCTATGTCTTTAACACATTCTTCCCAATCTGACATGGACAAGAAAGTCCAAACCTGCATACAATACTCAGGTAAACAGGCATCCAGTGTGTTCAAATATGGGAAAAAAGCTTTAGAGGTTCCATCTTAAAGAACCAGGATGAGTGGAAATCCCCATCAAGATAAGGAACCAACAGTCTGTTCCATTTCACAGAAGATGGAGGGAACCCTGGCATTTTCCAGAGTTTTGCCTCCAGGGCATGGCAAAAAGCAAAGGCTGTTATCATTTGTGGTCAGAGATCTCATTGTACTTTCACCAGCATGTTCACATTGGGCAGTGAACGCCAGCCAGTGCAACCTTACATGGAGGAGTTCTCTCTGCTGCTCCATGTGATCAGCACGTTTTGATCTGATTGATGAGTTCCTGACTACCGTGCAAAGTCCCCAAATTACCTGATGTGATTAACTGGTGAGGACAACAATTCTTGTTTCTGGTTTTTAAATCACTGGTGTTTGTTTTTTGCCAAACTAAGATTGAATTTCTTTAGATAGTCATGGTCTTGCCTATTGAACAGATTTCTGTGAAGGTTTGATCTTACTTCTTTATGTCAGACTGGAATAAAGTTCATTAAATATGTTAACTCATAATACTCCAAAATTACTGAGTAATGCTTTTGGAAAGCTAAAATCATCTCAAGGAAAAAGGTGATATTTCACAGAATCATAGAATGGCTATTGTTAGGAGGGACCTTTTTTGGATAAATTTTTTCAAAGCGGAGCTTCAGCTTGATAAATCAGGTTGCATCTCTGAACTTTCAATTAACCCGTTGGAAAATTAAATCAATTTATACAGTGAATCAATGTTCGAGTGCACTTTTCCTGCCTTTTTTTTTTTTTCTTGTCCTTCCTTAAAACCTCAAAACCATGATGGGTAATTCCCCCAAGATCCACTTTAGACGTTTGTGGTGTGTAGTGTGAAGAGTAGGTGCAGCTGGCCAAACCCCGACACTCTTATCCTTTCGAACATTTTCCTCCTGTTTTGGGGAATAACATGAGCTCCTGCCCTTCTCCCCACAAAACCAAAGGCCAACTGGAATAGCAATATCAGCCTAAATCTTGCTTCTCTTGAAGTGGGAGTTCTGCCACAAACTCAGAGGAGAACTGGATCTGGCCATTCCTGCTGGGTGAAACCTCTGTCTTCAGTTGCCACAGCTCAGTTGACAGCAATTCTTTCGCTATGGAGCCGAGAGACCTTATCAAGCATGAAAAACTGACAAATAGCGTTTAACCACAATGATCACCACAGGAAACGTTGGCCTGAAATTTCGGTTTTGTTTTGAAAACAGAAGATTTGGGGGAGAGAGAGCATTGTTAAATCCATCTTGGATCAAAACACGTTTGTAGCTTTTTTTAGCGTGTCATAGAAAGACAATGCTGTTGCTGACGTCTTCAGTGGTTCTTTGCAGCGTTGAGAGGCTCAGTCAGAGCATTTGCTCAGATGTGGGACCTCGAAAGCCTGTGAGCTTAGCAAACCACCCTTATTTGGTTGTATTAGTAAGGGCGGTTTGATAATGGTCAGTACACTTCTGTAATTTTATCAGAGGTGCAATAGCTTTGTAGTAAGACATGTGACTCTGGGGACAAACAGCTGGACGTGAGCCAGCAGGGCGCACTCCCATCCCAGAAATCCAAATGTCCTGGAGAGGAGTGGCCAGGGGAGGGAGGGGACTCTGCCTCTCTGCTCTGCTCTTGTGAGACACTGCCTGGAACACTTCATCCAGCTCTGGGGTCCTCACCATAAGAAGGACATGGACCTGTTGGAACAGGTCCAAAGGAGGCCACTGAGAGGGCTGGAGCACCTCTGCTGTGAGGACAGGATGAGTTGTTCTTCTGGGAGAAGAGAAGGTTCTAGGGAGAGTTTATTGCAACCTAGTACTTAAAGGGAACCCCCTTAAGAACAAAAAGAGGGAGAGGGATTATTTTACACAGGCACCTAGTGATAGGACAAGGGAGAACAGTTTTAAACTGAAAGAGAGGAGGTGTAGATTACATCTTAGGGAGAAATTCTTTACTTAGAAGGTAGTGAGGCACTGACACAGGCGGCCCAGAGAAGCTGTGGCTGCCCCATCCCTGGAAGTGTTCAAGACCAGGTTGGATGAGGTTTGGAGCATCCTGGTTTAGAGGAAGGTGTCCCTGCCTATGGCAGGGGGTGGAACTGGGGGATTTTAAAGTCCCTTCCAACTCAAGCCTTTCTATGGTTCTATGAATCCATGGCTAGGAGGGGAGTTTTCAGTACTGTGTTCCCCAGACTTGAAAGAGGAGAAAATTCCCCAGAGCTTACAACACAAAGGGATAAAACATGGGAGGGAAAGCAGAGAGGAGGCTGCCCTGCATGTGGCACCATGAAGAGCTGAGCACAAAACCTCTTCCCACAGCCGAGCGTCCTTTCCCTGTCCCGCTTGCAGAAACCCAAGGTAGTCATAGGCACCGAGCCGAAGAACTGAGAAATGGATTTTACTATTTACATTACTATAATTTATCTGTAGCATAATGTTGAAATTGCCACTAGAAAAAGATTAGAACCATGTTTCCTGCTGGGTTTCCTCACTGCTCAGGCCACACACGCGCAGCATGTGCCATTAACCGTTGCAGAGCTCCTGTGCCCGGCGCAGGAAGGTGCTCGTGCAGTGGCCTCCAGCTGTACCAAGATTTGAAAACCATCAAGGAAACAACCCCCTGCACCATTCAGTCATACCCCGTGGTTTGCTGCTGGTATATACCTGATTTCTGCTCTGTTCTCATTGCCCTGGTTGATGATTTCTTTGTATTTACCTTTTTGAGCTGAAGCAATCAGCATTTTACACTCTGAAAAATCCTGCAATCCTGTGGAAAACTTCTTCCCTTTCCCTCACCCCCCTTGCTGCCTGGAATTGTCTTTCTGACACCATAGACGGATTGGCACACTAGAAGTATGTGTGTGCTTTCTTCTGATTTAATTGGATTTGCTTGTCTGAAATGTAGTATGTTTGCTAATTCCATAAACGAGCTACTGTAACTAAAATCAGACACAGTTGCCTAAAAAAAAAACCCAAACCAGATTGCATTATAGTCCAAAAGGGATATTTCCATGCTTTAAGGGTGGTCTCCCTTCTCCCTTTAAAATGTTCTTTAATCACTGTGTGTCTTGGTTAACATCCCTGTTTTTACAGTGTTCCTGCAGTTTACATTCAGAGTTGGATAGGTGATGTTTTAATACACATTTCATTGTTTCGAGTCAAAGCAGTTTCATTTTCCCTGGATTCTTTACCCACTGTTGATTGAAAGATTGGAAGTTTTATCCTGTGATCTCGCTAGTTGAGGGAAAATATCTGCAGCCCAGAGTGGCTCTGAAAAAAACATTCTCAGAAAAGTCTCTGCCTTGTGTTCGTAGCACAACCCAACACTGAAATTTAAAGCCGTATTTCCATTTCCTTGTTCTCAATGTGGGGCACCCAATTGTACTTATGTCCTGTGCTATTTCAGGGTCAAATGTGGGAGGTAAAAAAATGTATGAAACTTTAGCAAGGGGTGAAATTTCCCTCCGTAGAGATATGGTTGATTCTTTGCTGTATTCTGGAGGCTTCAATCACATTTTTGCTGTCTACCAACTGAAGGAATGCACGCAGCCGTCAGAGGCAAGCCTTATGCAACACGACAGGTGCTAATCTTCCAGGAAATTCATCCTACATCCCACCCATTAAGGGAATTTTATGTAAAAATGGTTTAATGTCTCTTTAAAGGTGTCAGCAAGCATGTGAGGACCACACAGCTTGGGTTCCACTGCAAGTAATGGAGTGAAATTGTCTGCATAATTATTTTGGTTGGATTGAGAATCTGCAGCCCTCTCTTGCTGCAGGAAATAAACCTCTGTTAAAACCATATGGCAGAATTCTCAGAAGAGACGTGAGTACAGGGCCACTTCTCTTTCACATCTCTAGGCAGAGCTGGAGAAAGTTGTTATGTTTGTGCATAATTAATCCTTCTTTTTCCTTGTGAGCAGACACAAAAATGTCATTTTTAGCATGTGTGAGGGTGCTGGTGTGTTTGTTTGCACACACACACACACACGTACTCCTGCTTGCAGTGTACTGAAGCAGCAAGAATTGGGGCTGCCTTGGAACAAAATTAGAGCCATGGAAGGAATGTACTGTCATGTGTACACAGCAAACCTGCATAACTGAGAAACGCCGTCAGAATGAGTTATGCTTAAATCTGGGATAAGCAATGGGACTTTCAGAAACTACAACCCATGGAAAGGATGCTACCTGGCTTTAAATGAGGCCACAATGCACACGTGAAGTGAAATGCAAAGGGCAGGTTTTAATTACAGTGCACCTGGGAGCACAAGTCCTGTGAGGAGTAGCTGAAGGAGCTGGAGAGCCTCAGACTGGAGAAAAGGAGGCTCAGCCTGGAGAAAAGAAGGCTCAGGGGGAACCTTATTGCTCTCTACAACCACCTGACAGGAGGGTGCAGCCAGCTGGGGATCAGTCTTTTCTCCAGGGCAACCAGAGACAGGACAAGAGGACACAGGCTTAAGCTGTGCCAGGGGAGGTTTAGGCTGGACATTAGGAAGAAATTCTTCACAGAACGGGTGAGTGGACATTGGAGTGGGCTGCCCAGGGATAAATACCTTATCCCTCAAGGTATTTAAGGAAAGACTGGATGTGGCAGTCAGTGTCATGGTCTAGTTGACAAGGTGGTGTTAGGTCATAGTTTGGACTCAATGATCTCAAAGGTCTTTTCCAATCCAGTTGATTCTGTGATTCTGTAAATGCCAAGGTGTGAAACTCCCAGAGTTTGTTAGCGATTCAGTTGTCTTAACTGTCAAGGGAACGAGCTGTGACCTTCACTTTAAATTCACCAGCCCAAGTGTGCATCTATTTATTTTAGTGAGGATTTAGACCCCAATCAACAAGAGAGAAAGAAACATAATCAGTGTTAGCAAGCAGTAATACTAGCCGTTCTCTGATGTGTATCAAGAAACTTTATCACCGAAAAGCAAAACAGGAAAAAACACTTTTCAGTCACAAATCCGAGTGATGTGCCGGAAGCAAATTACCCCCACACCTGAGAGAGTGAGGGGAGGGATGGATGTCCTGTCCAAATGATGCCATGAAGTATCAGTATCATGGAGAAGGGAGTGTATTTTACAAGACATGTACTTTTAAACCGGTGTCATGTCAGAAATGCTGCCCATCGCTGGGGGTTAGACTTGACAGCAGATAACCCTTGGCAGTAGTTTGGCCATCTAAATCCATCAGGGATTAGACACGGGGTTAAGTGTAATCTAATGTTGGTCCTTTGATGAAAGGGAATTGTTAGCACATGGAATCTTTTGTCCAGGGAGGAATAACATATTTTGATTTCAAAACTGGTCAGGGATGGGGACACTGACAGCCAAACTCCTGTCTGCTGCCAAAAGAATAATCCCATGGGCCTTGTGGGGAGCTTGAGTGAAAGAACAAGGAAGGATCCATCCTACCTGGAGAAGACTTAAAAACTAGATTTCTTCCTTTTTCACAGTGCTGAGCTCTCCGTAGGCTTTTAGTGAAAAAATCACTTTCTTTTTTTAAGCTTTGACTTCCTCAGAATTTGTGTTGAAGCTGGAAAAAGTTTTCCATCTCTCTTTTCTGTTGTTGCCTTTCTACTTCATTTAAATTGGTTAAGACAGATGAGTTTTGCTTATTAAAAAAACCAAGGCAAGGCACGACTAGAAGATATCCAATTTCTTCAGCATCACCAGGGTTGCTTGTTTTACTTTTCTTGGACAAAAGGGAAAAGCACTTTGCGTTCTATTTTCCATCATTCTTTGATGGAATAAAATCAGGGCTGTAGTTAAAGAAGAAGGAAACTCTCCTGTGTAAGTGTTGTCCTCTAATCCATGGAGGCAATGGCTGGAGTGTGACTTACTTTCTTTATGTAAAAAAAGCAAACAGTGGAGCTAAAAAGTAGACTAGAGAGCTCGTACCTAAATTCCATAACTGAGGGATCAACGTTTGGCCCTGCAGAGACAAAACTGTAACCATTACAGTGGAAGCAGCTATATTATTCCTTAAAATGTGTCATACGACATTAAAAACAAGGCAAATACTAGAATTCAAATCTATACAAGCTGTAAAGACTTCAGGGCCAGTCTGTCTCCCACTGAAGACGGTGGCAAAGCCTCTGTTCATGGCTCTGGCAGATGTCTTGGGCCCCAGACAATCCCATTTTTCCAATTGTAGGGTCATACATTTTTATCCTCTGAATTAAATAAAGATTTGCCACCCGCACAATAAAACCCAAAGAAACTTGCTTTAAATAGAACGAGCTATTGAGGTGATATTAATAGCACGGGGATGATGAGTATTTCCAGAATTTAAGTACTTCAATGTTATTTCTGCCTGCTTTAGGAGAGCAGAATAAAATATTAAAATATCCTTGCTGCTCTTGCGTTGCAGGGATGGTTTCCACTGGTGCTCTGTAGCAGGCGTCCAAACTTAATGACGCACCAAAATATTAATAAAATAGAAATTATTCAAAACACCTGCCAGTGACGATCCAATATGTTCTAACATCTTTCCAAGCTGGAAGCATATAAATATATATATATACATATATATATATATATATATATGTCTGTATATATATGTGGCAGTATGTATGTGCTTGTGTACATCTTTGAAAGCCATCAACTACACAGCTGCCCATTTGGACAACTTGTGTTTTTTATAACTAGGCATTTACAGCTTCTGTTTCTTGGATTTTCCTTTTTTTCCAGAGGATTGCACCCTCAGCGTCATAGAATCATGGAAGGGTTTGGGTTGGAAGAGACCTTAGAGATCATCTCATTCCAACCCCCTCCCCATGGGCAGGGACACCTTCCACCAGACCGTGTTGCTCCAAGCCCCATCCAACCTGGCCATGAACACTTCCAGGGATGGGGCAGCCACAGCTTCTCTGGGCAACCTGTGCCAGGGCCTCACCTCCCTCACAGGGGAGAATTTCTTCCTACAATATAATCTAAATCTCCCCTTTTTCAGTTTAAAGCCATTTCCCTTTGTCCTATCACTCCAGACCCTTATCTGAAGTCCCTTTCCAGTGACGCCCAAGCAGAATCCTGTTTATCAGTGAAATAATGAAGTAGTTACAGCAGGGTCAAAGTAAAGCCTGTGAGCTATAATCTACTTTAAAAAAATCCAGTTGGTGGGGGACTGTGCTGATCAGGGGCCTGGTGACAAGTCAGTGGTTTCCTTGTCTCATATGCTGTATCCTACCCAGTGACCAAAAGTTAATACCCTCTGAGTTCCCCTGGTGTGTGGGCAAGGGAGACTCATGAATTCATAAATAAAACCCAGGTCCTTCATGGACTGCTCTCCTCTGCCAAGCTTTGAGGACACCGCCACTTTCTACTCGATCTGATATGGCTGGAAGCCATAGAAGAGGTATTTGGGGTTTCTGTGGGATGAGCTCCTGAGGAGCTCCCTGCAGGAGCAGCCAGAGCTGTAGGAGGGCAGATCTTTCCTGCAGTAGCCGCAGCCTTTCCCAGGCTTTTCCCGGTGCTGGTTCTCGCTCTGTGAATGGCATCACCCGCTGCTTGTGTTGGCCACCCTCCAGCTCCGCCTCACAGGCGCATCCCCCGGCCGCCCGCATTCCTGGGGATTTGTTACCTTCTGGTAGCCAAACGCACAGGCAGCCGGGGCAGGGGGCGAGATTTGTTCTCCAGGACTCTGTTTTCCTATTGTTTTTAAGTTCATGGGAGGCTCCCCGTCACTAAACAAACTTTAGCAACTGTCGGCAGAAGGGTCAGCCCCCTGCCAGGGCCCTTCACAAAAATCTCACATTCCTCGAGGCCAACTGCGGTTGTGTCACTCCCCTCCCTTCCCTCTGTCCCCCCTGGGGCTTTTGTAGGTGGCATCACGCCAGAGCAGGTTGAACACCTGGCTGAGGCACTGAATTAGTCCAGAGCCCGTAAGGACAGGCTTAACTTTGGCCAGCAAGGTGCATCTCATGACTTTTGGGCATGATGGTAACAAACAACTGGTCTGGGGTAGAGGCAGCCATCCTTAGGGCTCAGGGGGTTGGTGTGAGATGAATGTGTGCAGGGATGGAGTTTCTGTAGCAAGGATGGGTTTTGGGTTTGTGTAGCTCACACACAAAAAAACCCCAAAACAAAAACAAAATCCTGGGGGGTGGAAAAAAAATGAAAACCAAAAATCCAAATCAAAACAACCCCAAAACCCCCCCAAAACAAAACCAACCAACCAAAAAAACCCAACAGAGATAATTATGAATTAAGCACTTTCAGGAAGACATAATGTAAATAATGAGGCTGTCGTGTTGGAAAATCCCAGGATTTTATACCCACTGTATTGAGGAGTTCCCTACATTCTCATAGAAGACATAGTTTGTCCAAAACCTTTGCTTCTGGGTTTAGTGCTTGGGTTTTTACCCCAAGAGGTTTGTCACTTTGGTGTCTCTTGTTCTTCACACTGGCATGGCAAGAAGTTGTAACAAGAGGATGGCCAGGGCTACTCTCTGTGGGACCATCTCTCTTTGAGTAACCAGCAGACACACAGACAAGAAAGCAACAACCAAAACCAATCGTGGATTAGGCTATGGAACTTCATTGGGGGTTTCAGGAATACTCTCAAGGACTGGGTGTGAAATTCTAGTTTTACTTTATTGTGTCTCCCTCAAAAACTGGTGGAAACTCAGAGTCCTGCTCTCTAAATTAATGGTGAAATCAATCTTGTAGTATCCACTGTGAGGCAAAGAAATTTTAATTATTCTGAAGTCACACCTGTAGGAAACCCTAGCACAGAGGGTTTAAGACCAGCATTTCTAAGCCCCAGCAGGTTCTCTGTAGTGAGGAATAGCTGAGCAGACACTGCCTGCACTTCGAGGGCAGCTCAAGGTCCTGAGCTCTTTGCAGCATCAGCCCCTCAGTCAGCAGGAGCTGCTCACTGCATGTACTCATGTTCAAAGTATTGTGTACGTGACTTCACCAGGCACAGACAATCACTCAGCTCCAGAACAGTAGGGCTAAAAGAAACCTCAGGCGACCTAGTCCATTTTTCCTCAGAGGAAGTATTAGATATACTTAGATCATCACTGACATCTGTCCAAATTTTTAAATCTTCCAGTACTGAACCTTCCACTTACCAAGTCTGGAGTTTGTGGGGTTTTTTTCCTTTATACTTAAAAAGGAGTTTGCTAATACTGTACATTAATCTCTTAAATCTCCTCTGCCTCAGCTGAAGGCAGCTTTTTCTTGTGCTGTTCTCAGCTGACACAGAGATCAATCGATTACCATTCTCTGTAGAAAACATTTTACTCTTATCATGTCCTTTCTTGCTCGTCTCTTTTCTAGACTAAACAAATGTATTTCCTTCAACTTTTCCATGTTGCTCATGCTTTCTGAATCTGTTATCGCTCCTGTTGCTCCACTCTGGATTCTCTCTCATCTGTCTGCATCTTTCTTAGAGGGTGGTGTCCCACACTGGATAAAGCAGTCCAGCTGATGTCTCACCACTTTCTGAGCAGCCTGTAATAGATACCTTCTATGTCTTGTATGCAACATGACCATTAATCTTTTCCAGAAATGCATTTACTTCATTTTTTGAAAAAAACCCAGAATGCCATTATTGACTCACATTCAACTTGCAACTCCCTGCCAGCCCCGGATCTCCCTCTGCAGTGCTGCTGGTTAATAGGTTTGTCATTGTGGTGCATTTGGCTTCTTGCTCCAGAGTGTAACACAAAGCACTTAACTTTTACTGCATGTCATCTTACTAATGACATGTCAAGCACAATTTCTCTCCTTGCTAAGTTTGTTCTGAATTCTGACCCATTTCTCCAAGTCTGGAAGACTCCACCCTACTGGAACTCATCTAAAGATTTTATAATTGTGCTTTGTATTGCATCATCCAAGTTCTTAAAGGAAGTATTAGCTATTAAATGGCTGAAGATTCATAAAACACCTTCCATTCCAATATCAGTAGTGATAGTCAGCGGGCAACTACGTAACACTGAACCCCCATCCATTCATCCCCTATGGCTGAATGGGCTGGAAGGGACCCTGAAAAACACCTTGTTCCAACACCCTGCTGTGGGCAGGGACAGCTTCCACTATCCCAGGCTGCTCCAAGCCCTGTCCAACCTGGTTTTAAACACTTCCAGGGATGGGACAGCCACAGTTTCTCTGGGCAACCTTTTCTAGTATCTCACCACCCCCACAGTAAATAATTTCTTTCTAATATCTAATCTAAACCTACTCTTTTTCTGTCCCTCAAAAACCTGAAAGCAGAGGTTAATCCACTTCAGCCTCCACCTGAGCCAGAAATGCCCCTGGTGGCATTGCCAGGGAACAGTGGAGCACAACAAGGGGTTAAAAACTGCGACTCACCTGCAGGATTGTTGGCAACATCTTCGGGCCAATGTTTCTTCTCTTAAGCCGAGCTGCAGAGTTTATGTGCCACTTAAGGCTGTCCTTCTTCAGAACTTGCACATCGTGTAGGTGCTTGTGCAAGAGCTCTGAGTACACAGAAAGCTGAATCCCTCGTGTAGCACGAAAGCCCCAATAACCTACTCACTGCCAGCAGCACCAGACTTTTTACACACTTGAGCGTAAAAATAAGAGCAAAGAATCGTGTGAAGCATAATTTTTATTGGGAAACCACCAATTCCTTATACCTTTCAGGAGGAAGAAAGGGAGACATCCATCAAACTGTCATTACAAATTTGATGCCACAAACCTAAGCTCATGGAGCCGCCAGGAATCTGTAAACCTTTTAAAGGATACGCCTGTTTTTGACATTCATAATAAAAAATCTTTATAGATTTTTGTGGAAAACACTGATGGGCCAGCAGCTAAATGACATTTTTCAACAGTCAGACAGACTCCACACAAACTGAATAGATGTCCAGTTTTAGAAGGACAGGTAATTACTTTCTGTGCTATGCCCAGGAACAGAAAATACTTGGCCTGTTTTACTTACTGAGTAGGAAAAGATGTTTGAGGGTGGTTGGTTTGGTGTTTTTTTTTTTTTTTTTTCCTAAAGGCTGCTACATCCTGGCTTCTGCCTCCATATAGCCTGAGTGTAGGTGCCCTTTATATAACAATAACTTGATACTACTCAAAATACTTGGCGCTGCGAGCAGGGGAGTGGAATGCAGTAAGAACACTTTAGCAGGTCTGAGGGTGAGTAAACTCCAGTAGTTTTGGAAGGAGAGGACAGAGTTTTCAGGGTACGTCTCTCCCTTACTTGGCATTTGCCGACAATAAGAACACAAGGATTAACATAGTAGACTCCGTTTATTACACTTGGGTGGATAAAGCAATTATCTGTCTATCACGGCTGTAGTAAATTGTGCAACAGCATTAACATGGGTGGATACGTGGATAAATGCTACTCTGCCACAGAGGGTGCTGATACACAAGATAATCCTTCAAGCTGAACTTGTAAAGACTGTTTTCTTTCAGAGTTTAGATCATGTTACCCACCAGTGTAGATTGAAACGGCATCTTTTTTTATTTTTAACCACGTTTTCAGGTTTTTTTAGCCATCTGAATTGTATTAGCAAGGTTATTTTAGAAATATCCCATTTTATTCAAGTTTAAACAGTCTGCTTTAAACCTGCTGCATGGATATAAACACAGTAGTTTTCTAACACAGCAAAACAATCTGTTGAAAGATAGAGAGCAAACACACACACATCCATCCATTATTGCTGAACTGCTGTGTCTTCCATGCCTGAATTCCCACTGTAACCACAGCGTTCAGCGTGCAGCGCGCTCCTGGTTTCGGGGGTGTAAAACAAAACCAGAAATGAAAATGCACCTATTGATGTCTAGAGAGCAGCGCAGCATCCGAGAGCTCTACACTAGATTTAAACTAAGCGCCTTAAGTCTGGTTTAATGGCTGTGTTTACATCATGCCCCCCCTTCTCATTCTTTTAAAGTAATCAGGTTTCGCAAGCGTTAAGAAAACCATCCCCTCCTGCCAGCTGGAGGGAAGCCAGCTCAAGGAGATTTTTTTCTCTCCCCCCTTTTGCCCCCTTCTTCACTATGATCTTTACTGCCTGGTGCTGCAGCAAACAAGCAGCAGAAATTGTGCGATCTTTGCAGGATATATACCTTTTTGGGGGGGAAAACCTTACTCCTCAAAGATTTTGCTGGGTTCATGAGGATGATAAATCAGAATGAGGAGCTCTTGAGCTTTTAGGGACCGCCCTTGCTCTCCCTCATCCCTGCTTCTGCTGAAAAAAGGGGGAGGAGAAGGGGGAGAGTGTAACAGATACCAGCATGCAAAGGGAGCTAAGGCAGGGACCGAGACTTGCGTGACAGTCTCTGTTTATATGAGTTGTCTTTAATGTCTCCAAGCGGCCATGCCAGCAATGTTTAGCTGGTTTCCTGGCACACGTGAACACAGATTCCTTTATGTTCATGAAGGATGGATAAAGGTGAAGGATCGTGCAAGGGGGTCCCACCTGCTCCTTCCCCGACATGAGTAGTTTGGGCTGATGCTTCTACAGAGTGCTGCTCAACTTTGCAGAACAAGCTTCAAAATCCTAATCAGAATTCAGAAGGTTTTCGAAAAGAGAAAGAAACAACCCCACCACTGCAGCAAGGGGAGACCTGGCTCATTTACGTGGAGGGACAGGGCAGAGGGCTACATGAGTCCTGCAACTCTGGGATGAGTTGGAGGGTAGGAGGGAACTGGTGCAAAAGCAAACCCGTTCGAGCCCTTTCCTGCTCAGACTGTCCTTTTTCTCGAAGCACCGTTTTGGTTTCATTTGTTAAATCTTCTGATTTTGCTGCTTTAAAACACCTTTTCCTGTGCGGTGTCTGGCCAGCTCGGCCCCTGCCACCTGCCCCCATCAGTCCCTTGTCTGCCAGACAAGCAGCCTAGAGCCCTGGTCCAAGGAGAGATTTTTCACCTCTCTCTAGAGAAATTCTGTGAGCAGGCGGCTCCTTTGCAGCTGTTGCGGTTTGCTGAAAACCCCCGACCTCTGGGTCTGTCTTTCAGCTGGATCCGTGCTCTTCACAGCTCCCAGCTGAATTTTAAAAAGCACTTTGTATCCTCAAAAGCTTTAGAGTCATTCCCACGGGCGCGAAGGGACACAGGTTACATCCCCATGGGTCATTTCTTCTCACCCTTCCTGCCCCTTCCTCCCTTCAACCTGCTCTTTTTGTCCCGTGCTGGGCGGGCTGCCCGCGGGATGAGCCGAGGTGACATTTCCTTTGCTCCCAGTAAATCAGTGGGGAAATGACCATGGACACCAGAGATGCTGCACAGGCTTGGCCTCGGCACTGAGGTTCCAACGTCCCTCTGCCTCTGCTCACCCCAGGTTGGAGCCACAGCTGTGGGAAGGTGGCAATGGCACTGGTTTCCCCGGATCTGGACCTGGCCCTTTGGGAATCATACCAGTAGTCTGCAGAGGAGGGGGCAGGGCAGGGAGGAGGGGCTCGTTAGGATTTTGGCAAATGGATAAACATTAGATCTGTTTCATAGGAACTGAGCCCCTCCATGGTGTACATTCGCCTGTCTTTATTTATTTCCGTTTCTCTGCAGTAGTTTCAGGTACAGGCCTTAGCTGCTTTGGGTAAAAAATATGCCTTTTTTAAGAACAAAAAGAGACAGGGGCTTGTTTTCTGCCTGCGCCTGACTGACTCCTGTTGGCACTAACAGGGCTCTGTGTACAGTCAGGAGAATAAGCTCCCAGTCTAATGTAAACTGGTGCCCTCAGCCATTTTAAAAAACAAACTTTTTTTTTCTCCATTGAGTGAATTAACTACAGTTACTGCACCTATGTAGCTCCTTGTTTTATGAACTATAAGAACCTTTCCTATGCACAGCCTATGGCCTAATTATGTAATTATGTCTCTTGGGTGGATTATATTTTTCTTCTCATAATTGTGTCTTTACCCAAGAGACTGGAAGGGTTCCAAGCTTTCCCTTTTCCCGGGCAAAAATTGTTTGGCTCTTGTGTTTTGGGGTTTTTTCCATGAACTTTGGATTGGGTGCGTTCAGTAGGACTGGGTGGGGAGAAACCAGCCCTGGATGACAATTTGTCACAAGACAAGGGACACAAGAGGGACCCTCATGACTTTCTTCAGAGGTTCTTTTCCTTTCAAAGAGCTGATACGAATCTTCTGGGCTTCTGGTTTATGGCTCCCTTATTTTTACCTCCAGTGCGTAGTTTGACACTACTTTGGAGTGACATCTTGCTGCAGTAAAGTATTGTCTGAAATTTGTAACAGAACAATGACTATTTTTGCTTCATGCTGAATGCTCAGCATTATTCAGTCCCTGCACAACAGCTGTTAGGAAGCCTTAGGCTCAGGTCTCAACTCCTTTACTGTGGCATAACTGTGGGTCCCTCGACTTCAGCTTTATCATCCTGTAGCTGAATTCAGTCAAGTACCTTCCAGTTACACCTAATCCATGAGACCAAAATGGGATGAAATGCAGGTAGGCCTGCAAGGAGAATTTAAGGAGAATTTGTGATGAATTTCAGATGTCAAGTAACTTGTCTTTTTTGTGGTGTCAAACTGTCTTCTACAATGTGTCACCGAAAAGCACACACTAGATGTGCACTGGAATGCTACCAGTCTTCCAGTGTTAAAAGAGACAAAATCAGTATGTTTGTCTCAAAGACAGACAGTGTTAGTAGGAAAAAGTGTGCCCACTCTTTACCTTTTTAAAGCACTTCACCTTTGGAGAACAGGGGGAATAATCAAAACATAGGTTCTTGCTCTCTGCTGTGTTTGTCTTGGAGTCAGGAGATGGAGGTGCACAGGCTACAAATTCACAGGTCATGAGTTAGGGGATTCTTCTTCTTTCTGACACCCCTTAACCTGAAGGAAAGTCCCTTTTCCACTGGGTTCACTGAACCCAGAGCAGTAGAAATCCTTGGTTACTAGCCCTGGTGTTCGAAGAATTTTTGTTCACCTTTTCCAGCTGTAGTCACCCCATGGAATGACTCCAAGCTTCGCTATCTGGTGCTGAGCGCACTCGTGACATAGAGCAAACAGCAGCCATGGTGGCATTTCACAATGGGTCATCACCCTCCATTCTGCTTGACATGTCCCAGGAAATGTGTCTCCAGCAGGTGACAGCCCAGGCTCGTACTGCCATGACCTTTCTGCCTTCCCTTGGCTCTTTTATGGAGACACCTGACTCCCGCGATACTTCTCCTTGTTAAGGCAAAAGCAAAAAAAGATAGAACTGGGTGATGACTGAAAATAGCTAACCCAGTGGAGAGTGATAAAAGCATCTGCTGAAAATCTGGTAACCAGATCTCCTTGGTACCAGGAAAAAAAAAACCACACAAAAAAGCTGGTGGGTGGTGTACGCGATACAAAGAAAGGGAGTCCCTGAGTGTCAGCATCTGGCAGGGCCACGTGTAGCATAATCTGATTAGTTTTCAGTTCCACACCCACAAGCTGAAAGATAAAAACGCACACCCCTCCTCCCCGAGGAGGTAAAAATCTTCAAGCATCAACACCACATTTACATTCTGCAAGTCAGCCTCTTCCACAGCCCGATTTACATCTTGCCTTCTCCAGCAGAGCAGTGGAAGTTCAGTGATGAGAGACGAGCTCACGTCCCTTTCCAGTTACCACATCCAGCAGACTCGAGATTGCCTTGCTTTGATCTGGGAGACAGTCCTTTGCTTAGTTTAAACTGAAATGATTAAGCTGGAGATGAAGACTCCTCACATCTTCTGCCATGCCTGGGATGTGATAATTGAACATCAGCTTCCACGGGCCACACGAACATGTTCTGAGGCCGTGCTGGGCTGGCGAGCAGAAGCAGCAGCACAGGCACGGGCTGGCTGGCTGCAGTTTTCACTGACCTTATGGCACTCTCTCAGTACTATTTTCTGGTTTGATTCATGTAAAATGGCCAAAATTGGCACTGGAGAGGATTAATGACAATGTTTCTGTCTCCAGAAACTTATACTCAGGTTGGTGTTTGGCTTGAAACAGCTGAGTAGTGGTGAAAGATCAGAATATTTCTTGTTATTTTGGAGTGAACACTGGATTTCTGAAATCCAGAGTGTTTTGTACTGTGCCAGCAGACAAATCTGAACAGCTTGTTTAGCTTTTGACTACGAACTCTCAGTTTTTCTCGTCTCTTTCCCATTTCCTCATCTGTGACCTGATCTGTTCCAGTGGCCACTGGGTCCCATCCTTAGTCAGAGACTCATGGGTCAGCTTCCAATTTTTTTGGACAACATTTCACATCCAGGACTGCTTATATCCATAAGCAATTTTTTTTCTCTCCAAGCCCAATCCATTCCACAAATTCATCTTTGTAACAGAGCAACAGGCATTAAATGCAGTGTTGCAGGCATTGGGATAGCTGCAACACTGTTTTATTGTACTCTTCACGTAGCTTTTCTATTGCTTTTTAATGTACTCACTGCTGCAGCAGGCCATGGATTCTCCCTCGGCTATCCACACTTGCTACCCTAATCTTTTTTCCTGAAATAAAATTACGCCTCAGTAGTGAGGCTGAGGAATACAGCTTTTCTTAGCACACTCCCCTGGGATCAGGAATTTCTCTGTCAACGGACACATATATCAATGAGAGATGAAAAGCAGCTTGTGGAATGAGTTTTAAACATGTATCACATATTTCATTGCTGCTGCTTATGTGCTACTCAGAAGGAGTTTTTAGAGTGTTTTCAGCCCATACCTCATGGCTCCTCCATACTTACCAGGACTTTTTTTCTTCACAGAAATCAAGGCAGGAGATTTATTTATGTTGCCCACACGCCTTTGTGAGCACCTCCTGAATACAAAGGTTTTGTTGAGTTTCCTGCTTACTTTCAGTGTGAGCACGTCTCGGCCTTTATCAAAGCGGAGTAACCCATAACGTGCAAAGCTGCAATGTCATCTTGTCTCCCTGGGACATTTCACTGGGGGGCTGTGGCTCCTTCTGTGCATCCCTTTGTCACAACAGGACTCCCTGTTACAACCCTAAATTTTAAATGTCCAGAAGTGGAAGGCAAGTCTGCCTTTGGCCCCTTGCTGGTTTCTGGGGACTTGCAGTTCCATTGATGCCTGGGGTCTTCCAGATGTGCACAGAGCTCTCTTTTCCCTACTTTTCTTTTTTTCTTTTTTTTTTTTTTTGGGGGGGGGGGGCGTGGTGTGGGGGGGGGGTATCCA